>JAFFST010048065.1:105877-127856 GCA_022414735.1 Noturus placidus | reverse complement strand
ACTCTAAAGACGCCATTAAAGTTAATCTCAATTAATTTGTTTACATTCTTTTCTGATGAGCCCTCTGTGAAACAAAATAGGGTCTCTTGTAAAAAAAAAAACGCCGTACAGAATTCACATGGCCACTAAACACAACAGAGGGGAACTGTCTAAAAGAAGCTTAACTGCTACAGCTCAAAAATACTCAGCACAAAGTCACAGGGTAAATCATAATTAAACACAAGCTAATAGGGAGGAAATGACTCAAACTGACCAGTACAAACAGCACAAACACACATGGGTATCGAAAACTTTGCATTGTGCATGGCATTAATGCATTCCTGTTTACCAAAATGCTTGAAACTGCTTCTATAAATTCACACAACAAGCTGTGCAAAGTAGCATTAAGAACTAAAACTGGATAAGAGCCACAAGAGATTGAAAGATCTAAAATTTCGCATAATACTTTGTGTGGGATTAACTCCCAAATGTATGAGCACATTTAGTTTGGATTAGGTTTACATGACATAAATGACTGAACCATCTCTAGACAAGATTACAGTGTCATTTACTCAGATTATATTATATTTCCAGACCTTCACTCAAAAATGACCCCCCCCCCTCCCAAAATAAAATACAAACCCCGGGAAGATGATCCAATCAACATCAATCTGGAATCTATGCAGGTGTTTCGAACTCTCAAATATTAACCCACACCACCTGGAAGCACTGCCCCCATCCTCCAACCTCACATGCTCTCAGGATTTGTGTCAAATCTAACACATTAACCATAATGTAAATTGTGAGGACAATGAAGTGAATAGATATGCAGTTTTATTTATTTGATTTATTGTTGCTCTCCTGCTCCAGTCAGCGTTCAGACATGGTCACGTTGAGCAGCAGCATCAACATGTGGATAGTGGACAACGATCTGTAAAAGGATTCATTAGAAATTATACTGTTATGCTTTATTTACTATTCACTTCGAATTACTGCAGAATCAACAACAACAAAAAAATATCCACCAACCAGTTGAGTTTTTGTTATTGCCACTGCCAGCAAGCAGTTCCTGACTTAAACCTGAAATGGTGGAAAAGCTCGTTTGTCTAGACTTTTTTAGGTTAGTGATTCTGGACAATGAAGAACTATTGAAACCTTTTTAAAACAGAATTTCAAGCAAAAATTCAAAGCCTAGTTTGGATGGTTATTCCTCCTTAAGGGGACCACTGAAGGTTCCACATAAAAATCCTACAACAAATGAAGCAGTTCTACTTGAACAAAACAATTAAGGGGAACTACTTACAATCAAACAAAAACTATTAAAAAAAAAAAAAACATTGAGCTTTTTTTAAGAGCTTATGGCCCCGCTCACAGCTTCATAAAGCCAAAATCTTGCTAGTATTCAGAGGGATTTCACCAGTCATCTAAAAACAAACTTCTACTAAACCACATCTTGGTCTGGAAGAAAACTTTTATAAAGATTGAATTCCAAAAACAACAATAAACCTGAGCTTTCATTGCCTTTGGTAGTGGCTCATGATTCACACTAAATCCTAAAAGATTTGAATGGGTTTGGAGGGAAAAAAAAGAAAAGATAGATAGTGACACTACTGCGAGAAACACATGGTGCAAAATTTTTCTCAAAGCAAGCAGGGTGGTAAAGACACTTTTACCCCTTGCAGAGCTGGAGGGACCGCAAAGCAGTTCTTTGAAGTATCTTTAATATCTTTTTCTTTGTTATCCCCCCCTTCCTTTTTCTCTTTCCACCTTTTTGCATTTTACTGCCTGTTTGTCTGTCTAGGAGCCTCGCTGACATCAAACGCATCTTCGGAGCACCAGACTGTAAATCACTGAGTCTTTCTCAAGACCGACAGCCCCCAATCTAGACACTAGTAAAAACATGGCCAGAGCAGCCCCACACCTCTCCACCACTATAACCAACACCATTAGTCATGTGGAAACACTGGCAAATCTTTAAGTACCAGCATCATCTGGTTGAGAACAGAAGCTAGGGAAAAGGAGAATTCCAGCCGCTACGACTCTCACCGAGATGCTTGCTTAGCTGTCGTCCAAGCTTGAGTAATGGCTAAGCAGTCTCTGCACTATAAAATGCTACATTACTTTCTTACAACTAATGAAAAAGCAACTTCCGTCAAAACAAGCATTCCCTGCGGCCTCACGTGAGCTGCCAAAATGAAGCCACAAACCAGTGGAGATCTAAACAATCGGAACCCATTTGTTAAAGAATTGCTGCACTTAATTCCTTTGGTTGAGGGTTCATTAAAATCACCATATTAATTTTTTTTACTACCAATAATGTGACTATAGTATTATATGGTTCTATCTGGGTTAAGAATGAATGGGAGATAGAACATTGGTCATGATATCTGTTTGAAGCCTTTTGTCTTCTTCTGAATCGACTGCAAGAAACAAAGGCAAGGTTCCACTGCTTACAACCAGTTAAAGCCATAGAAAACACACTTGAAACTTCAACTCATCATCCTGGGGTAGTCTTCTCAACTACCAGCTCCTTCCCTGTTAACAGGGTGACATTAAATCAACATGACTTTGAACAATGTAAGGTATTTCTTCCATTTTTAAATTAGTCTACAGCAATATTGGCTATAGATCGGTTAATATACAGAAAGTATTTGGTTAAATCTATATCACTGCACCATACTAATCTCTCTTTTGAAAATGTAAACATTAGTTATTAAACAGTAGCCAGCTAGCTCGTTGCTAATGCTAGTCGCCACTGTTCGCTGTACTGCAATTTCAGTCCAAAACGTTGCATGGATGTTTCAAATTCATTATAGTAGATCATTACCAACAACCACTCAGGCCTGGAACTGTAAAAGTGTGATTAAAGGTAGTTTTCATTAGCATTACACTTTCATGGTTTTGACCCCCCACATTGCACGTAGAACGTGCCAAGGTGGGAAATCATGTATTCCAACTTGATGACGACCACAAATGCAACATTATTTTATCCCAGCTTTTGAGAAAGAAATTTTTTTTAGATCAATGAAAATTTCTTGAATATAGTCAAATTTATCTAATATTTGTTATTCTGGCATTTATATATATATTTTATATATATTATATTATAGTAGCAAATACCACGTGTTTTCAGCTGAGGCCTTACTGACTGCTGATTGCAGAAAATGTCTTGACTCTTCACTATGCCAGGTACTTCAACAGCTTGGTTTGATTAATAGATTAAATTTATGAATAGTACTGCACTGTAGTACTATGGGAATGTCCTGTTTTGCTCATTTCACCATAAATCTTGGGCACTCAAAGTGCACTCATTAATAACAGGCACGAACAAACTTCACAGTTACTGCCCAACATTTTTCCAGTAAAACGGTCCTTTCCCAGCCAAGTTTGCAACAGTTCTAATCCAAAGTAACATGGTGGCGGCAGCTCACTTCACACCAGCTGACAAGAGGCAAGCTAGAGAAACTGTGAACAAAAGGTTCAATAGCCATCACACTGCAGAGACGACTAGAACCATGCAGCTGTGCTGGGGCTTTACGAGCACTGCCTCAACTGTGGTGCCATAAATCTGAAATTGCTCCAAAACTGATGACTGGGCTGGTGCAAGGCCTTTGTCCCATTCACTTCCCAGCCACCAAAGAGCCCCTATATAGGAATGTCGTAAACAGATTTAAGGGTAGGGTTAAACCCTAAACCCCCCAAAATCAACCTCTAATCACCTGACAGAGCAGTCAGGGCAACGACTGAGGTGCTTAACACAGAATAAATTTAAAGAGCAGGGTAAGAAACCTGCAGTGTAAAAGGGAGAAAGAGTTTCTACCATCAGGACCCAACAATTAATGCACAGTAAAGGGGTAAAGTCGGTTGTGAACAGAAGAGAACAAATGAAAAAGCTGTAACATTTATGAATACACATCCAGGCTAGATAGTTTATTTATAGAGCTCGGTTCTTTTTACTCTTCAACAGTGAGACATTCATAATTTCAATCTGAACAAAAAAAAAATAGTTTTGACATGTTTTCATTTTAAGCTCTTGAGCTTTTCACATATTGCTTAATAATTTAGGGAGATCCATTTTAAAAAATGTTGCAAAGATCCATGTTTTTATGGGGAAAAAATAATCACAATCACAATTACAAATCCACTTGGAGCTTCACATTTTAGCAGTTTTTTTTTTCTTTAGATTACAGATCAGGACCAGTAAAATATTTTATATTTATTCAAATTTAAAGGCAAGGTAGCTGTACTATTAACCAAAATCCCACCCCATTTGACGAATAATATGTTACGTTATTCAGTTCCTACACCAGTTATATATCTGGTCATTCAGCACAATGTTTGTACATCATCATCCTATATGTGCTGGAAAGTAAAGATGTATAAAAAAAAAACAACAACATGTCTATTTGAAATAGGGTCATGCTTACTGACTTTAAAAAAAAAAAAAAAAAAAAAAAAAAAAAAATAGGTATAGAGCTCTTAAGTCCTAATTTATTTCTTTGTTATTAACTAATTATGGCTTAACTATTAGTTATTAGTTTATTATTATCAAATAAATCTAAATGCAGTGTAACTTTCCCTATTTAACAAAAAAAAATCATTTTCTTTTGGAGGAATTGGCCCCCCACAGCTGTCAGACACTTACCAAGTTCAGTCGCTACATGCATAGAAATGGACTCAGGATTCCAGACTCACAGACACAGCAATATGCAGACAGAAACACCTGGGATTTGTTAATCGTCATAAACACAGACGTGTCTTTCTTCCTTTCATTCGTTTTAAGGAGCGGGATTAAAGAACCAGAGCTATTCATTGCACCCTTCCTCCATGGTGCCATAAAACCATAAATCTCATCTCACCACTTGCTTTAAAGCTAATAAACCAGGTCTCCCTAAGAGAGCCTCTTTCTTAAACAAAGTGAGAGGATATGGCGGTTGTGTGGCAGCTCCAGTGGATCACTAATCCCATTTCCTTCACTGGAGAAATACTGAGATGCTATAGTGTTTGTGGGTCAGTGTAAATATAGAAAGTATTGCATTAAAACAATGTGAACCTGACGTTTTTTTTAGGATCACATACAAGTTCTGTGTGGTTTGTCGTAGGGAATAAAAAAAAATGTGATTGTTAACTTGCTGCCATAAATGTTGAGATCACCTACTTGCCCTTGCCAACTAACTGAAGACTATTATTTGTACAAATTAATGTAAATCAGTACTTTGCCTGCTAACCTGAAGGCAAAAAACTCAAACTCTGCTTTGTACCAAATTCCCTTGAGCCTCTAGCATGGTTCGACTTGACCCACCATCCCTCAAGGACGTCATGCATCAAGACTCTTCTCTTCTCTTTCCTGGCACTCAGGCAGTAGAAAGAACTTCCCCTGTGTTCCCGACCTGCAGAGTCCCTGTGTCTTTAACCCTTAAATGCATACATGTTTCGCCAATCATTATTCAGGTCTTTAGCAACCTGGAGTATATATCTAACGTGGATGGATCTGCCTCAATAGTATAAAACTGTGCTAATATTTTATTAACAAATAAAAAAGAAAAGAAAAAAAGAGCATATTTCGTTATATTTTTACATTTTATTGGTCACCAAACAGATATGCCAAAATACACCGTTAAAATTACACACTTATAATTAATGAGCTAAAATAGTGAAAGTGATGCAGCATTTTCATTCAATTATTTCGGCCGCCATAACAAAATCATTACAATAGTTAATGGTTTTGTAATCAAAGTCATTTTATCATGTAGAAGTAATATTATGGGCAAATGTGGCACCTCTGCACAGTAAATTAAGCATTTGGCTTGTATTCGGGATCTGGATCATTCGATACGTTAGACTCAATAGGCTACTATCATGTTCATAATCATCAAAAATCAATATTTTGTTCACTGACAGCTTCCTCATCAGATCCAACATTAAACGTGGACGAAACATGTTCTACACTAAATTGCTGAACCATTAACATATTTTGTAACTTTTTGTTTATATAAGGGTAATTATGATTGACACATTACAAACATTCCAACCTTGAGGAATAAAAGAGAAATGCACTTATTGAGCCATGAGAGATTCAATATTGTTACGCAGACAAATATACTTACACTACTTCAAACCTCTGGTCAGTAGCGACCCTATAACCTTTATACAATAAATTCATTATAAAATAGATATTACTTGACAAATTTTTCCTTGTTATATTGATGATAATAAATAGATTGAAGAATACAGAGAAGGTGGATGTCTAAGGTCTAATGTGAAAAAATTTACGATTTGGAGGGTACCGGATGACGTTCCAGGTCGCTAACGACCCGAGGTATGTAAAGTAGTGAGTGTACAGCTTGTGTAACAGTGTAAATTTGCTGTCCCCTCAAAATAACAACACACAGACATTAATGTCTAAACCGCTGGCAAAGGTGAGTACACCCTTAAGTGAAAATGTCCAAATTGGGCCCAATTAGCCATTCTCCCTCCCCGGTGTCATGTGAATTGTTAGTGTTATAAGGTCTCAGGTGTGAATGGGGAGCAGGTGTGTTAAATTTGGTGGCATCACTTTCACAATCCCTCATAATGGTCACTGGAAGTTCAACATGGCACTTCATGACAAAGAACTCTAAGGATCTGAAAAAAAAAAAAAAGTTGTTTCTCTACATAAAGATGTATAAAGACCAGGCATGGGCAAACTACGGCCCGTTGGGCTTTTTAATCCGGCCTGCTGAACTTGTCCAAATTATATTATTAAACCTCATTTGACCTTTTCCCTGCAATGCCCACATTCCTCCAATAGAGGCGCACTCCAGACACATTGACCTTTGTTGGAGTGTGGTGTATTACTCTCTTTCACTTTTTCTCTTTGGTCTTTGAGCCCTTCTGTAAAAATAAGCGGACCAAAGAAAAGAAAAGTGGACAGTGAGTGCAAAGTGTTTAATAAGGAGTGGACAACAAAATATTTTTTCACTGAAGTCCGATCAACGGCTGTATGCCTAATATGCCAAGAAACTGTAGCGGTTTTCAAAGAATACAACATCTTTTCAAAGAATACAACATCAGCCATCACTTTACCATGAAGCATGCCAACTACGCTAGCGAGCAGTCAATTAAAGTACAGGCGGCTATGGCTCAGAGGCTGATGGCTAATTTACAGACTCGGCAAAAAATTTTCACAGACAAACTGCGATTCAAGAGTCAAGTACCAAGGCATGTTTTTTGCTGGCATTCAAATTAGCAAAGGCTAGCAAGCCTTTCCCTGAATGTGAGTTTTTGAGAGAGTACATGGTAGAGACAGCAGGTCTCGTGTCCGGGAAATAAAGGTCATTTTGAAAAAAATCGGTTTATCTCGCAGGACTGTGACTCGCCGTGTGGAACTGATTGACAAAGATATCGCCAGCGAATTAAACAAAAAGGCAGAGTCCTTTCAGTTATATTCACTAGCACTGGATGAAAGGAACGACAGACACTGCTCAGCTCCTAATTTTTATCTGAGGGATTAACAACAGTTTTGAGATAACAGAGGAGTTTTTGACCATGGAGTCATTGAAAGGAAAAACGCGGAAATTGGACTTGTATAAAGCTACCTTGGAGTAAGATTGTCACCACGGATGGATCGCCAAATTTAACTGGAAAAAAAATTGGACTGTTGAAAAGAATCCAGGATAAAGTGAAAGAGGAAAACCCTGACCAGGATGTTTAATTTCCTTCACTGCATCATTTATAAGGAATCTCTACGCAAGTCTATATTGCAGCTTAATCATGTCGTGAATCCAGTTTATTACGTTCCTGGAGGAAACCGATGCGGATCACCAGGACTTACTTTACCACTCATGTCCGCTGGTTAAGTTTGGGCAAAGTGTTTCAACGAGTGTGGGAGCTCAAAGAGGAGATTAGCGCATTTTTGGAGTTGATTGGGAAATCCAACGAATTTCCTGAGCTAAGCAACAACAACTGGCTTTGTGACTTTGCGTTTGCTGTGGACATATTTTCCACACATGAATGAGCTGAATGTCAAACTACTTGGGAAAGATCAGTTTGTGCACAACAAGTACAGAAATGTTCGAGCCTTCAAATCCAAGCTGACTATTCTCCAGACAAATTTCAAACAAATCTTTCTCTCATTTCCCCACACTAGCCATGCGGAAAGAACGTGAAGAAATACAGCAAATCACTTGGACAACCTGCACAGAAAATTCTGCCATCGATTCTCTGATTTTCAAAAAAAATTTAAAAAGTCACTTCAGCTGGTGTCCTGACCCGTCACAAGACCCTGAAACAGCACCACAAGAGCTGCAATTGGAACTGATCGTTCTTCAGTCTGACTCCGTCTTAAAGGAGAAGTTTAACTCTCTAAAACTGAATGACTTTCATGCTTCACTTAACGAAGCCATGTTTCCAAACCTGCGGAGGATGGCACAGAAATTGCTGACCTTGTTTGGCTCGACCTATGTATGTGAGCAGACATTCAGCATCATGAACATCAACAAGGCCCCTCACAGATCCAAGTTAACTCACCAACACCTCGGATCTATCTTGAGAATTACCACGACAAAACTAACTCCAGACTTTGATGCACTGGCAAAAAAGGGAGATCAACAACACTGTTCCCACTGAAACTGAACACGAGTTTCTCTACTGTTTAACAATTTAACAGGTAGCAAACCATGAATATGCAATGCTCATTGTAAAAAGGCCAAATCCTTTCATGTAATGGCTTTTAAATGTCATTTATATTAGCTCAAACGAACACTTCATCCGTCTGCTCCTGGCTCGGAACACTCTGTCAAATTTTGGAACCCATTGTGGCCCGCGAGTCAAAAAGTTTGCCCACCCCTGGCCTAGGCTATAAGAAGATTGCCAAGACCCTGACACTGAGCTGCAGCACGGTGGCCAAGACCATACAGCGGTTTAACAAGACAGGTTCCACTCAGAACAGGCCTCGCCATGGTCCACCAAAGAAGTTGAGTGTACGTGCTCAGCATTATATCCAGAGTTTGTCTTTGGGAAATAGATGTATGAGTGCTGGCAGCATTGCTGCAGAGGTTGAAGGGGTGGGGGGGTCAGCCTGTCAGTGCTCAGACCATACACCACACACTACATCAAATTGGTCTGCATGGTTGTCATCCCAGAAGGAAGTCTTCTAAAGATGATGCACAAGAAAACCCACAAACAGTTTGCTGAAGACAAGCAGACTAAGGACATGGATGTCCTGTGGTCTGATGAGACCAAGATAAACTTATTTGGTTCAGATGATGTCAAGCGTGTGTGGCGGCAACCAAGTGAGGAGTATAGAGACAAGTGTGTCCTGCCTACAATCAAGCATGGTGGTGGGAGTGTCATGGTCTGGGGCTGCATGAGTGCTGCCGGCACTGGGGAGCTACAGTTCATTAAGGAACCATGAATGCAAACATGTACTGTGACATACTGAAGCAGAGCATGATCCCCTCCCTTCGGAGACTTGGCCGCAGGGCAGTATTCCAGCATGATAACGACCCAAACACACCTCCAAGATGACCACTGCCTTGCTAAAGAAGCTGAGGGTGAAAGTCATCATGGAGATGTCATCATGGAGGAGTGGAAGAGGACTCCAATGGCAACCTGTGAAGCTCTGGTGAACTCCATGCCCAAGAGGGTTAAGGCAGTGCTGGAAAATAATGGCCACACAAAATATTGACACTTTGAGCCATATTTGGACATTTTCAGTTTCAGTACAGGGGTGTACTCACTTTTGTTGCCAGTGGTTTAGACATTAATGGCTGTGTTGATTTATTTTGAGAGGACAGCACTGTTACACAAGCTGTACACTCACTACTTTACAATGTAGCAAAGTGTCATTTCTAACAGTGTTGTCAAATGAAAAGAGATCATCAAATATTTACAAACATGTGAGGGGTGTACTCACTTTTGTGATATTTTTGTTTAATATTCATTATAAGCTCTATGTCCCTAAACTCGAAATTTACAAGTGGGAACCTAACTGCCTTGAAGCATGCTTAATTAATAGTCCAAAAATTAAGCTAATTAGAAGGAAGCGTTGTGGCCATTGTGTCAAACACAAGGTGTTAGTGTTAGATTCGTCCCATGTGAACTTGGAAGAAAAACCCCCTTAAACAGACAGCGAAACAGCCCGTAAAACACAGTACTGCTCAACCTTTTCATAATATCCAGAATTCATTTTTTTTTTAAATCATGGTTGGTTTGTCCGTGGTCAGAAATACAGTTTAAAAATCAACATCGGTCTACTGTACTTGATGTAAATTACAGTCATATGTAAAAAATTTTCAGAAACACGCTAGGTATGGAGTAACCAGAAATTAATTTCAGTGGGATGAGAAAATACGCTAAATAAAATCATGATTGTTTCCCTCATCTATACAGTTGAATTGCTAAATGTTATTTAATCATTTAAGGCACAATCTACCATCAAACATGCTTTACATATTAATAGCTTTGTCATTAACATTATATTTTAATCTTTTTGAGTAGAAATGTCAAAGGTTTTTAATAAGGGAAAATTACACCTTATATTATAAATCCTGATTTACTTTTTCCTCTCTGTGCTTATACTGTAGTGTCGCTATCTGACTAGTAGCTTTCAAGCAGAAACAGGAAACATGCATCATCCCAATTGGCTAATCCTGTTCCTCATCACAGCAGCTGGTGTACTTTAAAATGTGATTAAACAAAGGAATGCATTTGCTTAAAAACAAACAAATTCCTACTTATAATTAGTATAATAAATAGTATTACCTAATAGTGCATACACTTTAATAGTATCTGTTAGCCGTTTCTTTTTCCTAGACAGATCCTAGTCTAATTTCAGAGCTTGTACGTAGATTATAGGTAACATATATACTGACTTTGATTGTCGCCCTTTAGGGTCTCACAAAAATGCTGATTTGGCCTGGGCACAATTTGAGTTGGACACCCCTGTTTTTGATTTCAGGAATCCCTGCATCAGGATTTGTCTGGTATTGAGGCTTCAGTGCATTGTCTCATGCCTAGCTGTAAATGTTTTCTACAAGAGTTTTAAGAAAACAAAGAACTACATTATATGGACAATTGTATATGGACACCTGACCATCAAGCCCATATGTGGTTCTTCCCCAAACTGTTGCCACAATGTTAGGTGCATACAACTATATAAAATGTATTTGCAGTTGCTGTAGCTTTAAGATTTCCCTTCACTGGAACTACATGGCCCAAACATGTTCCAGCATAACAGTGCCACTGTGCATAAAGAGAATTCCATAAAGACATGGTTTGCCAAGGTTGATGTGGGAGAACTAGTGTGTCCTGCACAGAGCCCTGATGCACTGAACACCTTTGGGATTAACTAGAATGCCAACTGTGTGCCAGGCCTTTTTTCACCAGACAACAGTGCCATACCTCACTAATGCTCTTGTGCCTGAATGGACACAAATCCCCACAGCCACGCTCCAAAATCTAGTGGAAAGCCTTCCCAGAAGAGTGGCGCATTATTATCAAATAGTGGGATCGACTCCATATTAATGCCACATTTTTGGAATGGGTTGTTCAACAACCACCACATAGGAGGTATGATGGTCAGGTGTCCACATAATTTTGGTCATAACTGTGTACCAGCGCAAGGAGAAGTAACTCCCAGTGTTGAAAGAACTTAGGTCCGAAAGTTTCAACTGATCCCCAAGACAACAACAAAAGAACAAAGCAAGAAGGAGTTGGAGGAATCAGTTACCAAAGTATGTACGTCGACCACTGGCCTGAAATGTGCAAGGAAGAAGCCCCTGAAGGCCCCACTCCAAGACCATCATAAAAAAGCCAGACCGAAATAGGTGACCACCAGGATAAAGACCTCACCATTCGGAAGAGTACTCTCTGGTCAAATGAAACAAAAACTATTTATTGCATAGCCATAATGACTGTGCTATGTATTGAAGAAAAAAGGTGAGGCTCTATGAATATCACCAACCCAACTGTGAAGCATAGAGGCGGTAGAATCATGCTGGGTTTTTTTTCCTCCTAGAAAAGAGACTGGTGCACTTCAGAAGATGGATTGCATCACGAGGAAGAAAGATTATCTAGAAATACTGAAGCAGCACCTTAAGACAGAAAGCAAGCAAGACATCAGCTAGAAATTTAAAACTTAGTCGCAACTGGGATCAGAAGAATGATCCTAAGCATACCTCCAAAGCTGCAACAAAATGGTTTAAAGACAACAAAGTGAAAGTACTGCAGTGACCATCACAAAACCTCTGACCTGAATCCCACAGACAATGTTTGGAATAAACTTGTAAGAAGCTTGTTGAAGGCTACCTCAAGTGTTCCATTCAAAGGTAATGCCACCAGATACTTACACAGTGAATGTAAACAAGTGACCCAACCAAAATCTGATAATGCTAAAATAAATCAGTCACTTAGCTATTATTTTACTATTATTATTTTATTATTTTATTTAAATGACTGCCACTGTGTTTTTACTGGAATCATATTTTAACAACTATTCTCAAATCACGAGCTTTAAACACGTGAAATTAGGCTTAACACTAATGTACACACGTTGCTTTCTTGGTATATTAGAAATCTTACATGTAGACATGACATCCAACACAGAGTCGTAGACAGTGAAGAATGCATTGCTCTCTGGCATGTTCAGGGCTGAACACAACTATAGCCACTATATCCCATTATGTACAAGAGAGTGTCGAATGAAAACCTTCATTTTTTATTTTGCATTGTTTATTGCAAATAGCGGTCAAAGTAAAGCGGATCCAGTTTAAGGTGGCAGTAGAAAGGGCTATTGAGAACCATGGACCAGAAGTACAATTTGTACTTTTGAAACTACAAATTTAGTGTTGTGTTTCTTTCATTTATGCAGCACTCTTAAGGTTTTCATTTGACTCATGCTCATAAAAAAACAAAACCACACACACCACACCATGTTGAGTGAAAAGGACACATGCAATGGCCTTAGAGAGGTGAATGCTGCTTGCCAAATTACAGTTAAATAAATCAGAACATTTAAATGGTTTCATTTTGTGGAATAGTATTCAAAGTAATAAAAGTATTAAAATCTGATATTAACAATCTGACTTTGGGGGAAAACAATCCCTGACAAATTATATCTTAAATGTCTGAATTATCCTACTGTGGTATTGTATCCGTACCAGTACTGTGGCATCTAACGAGTCAAAATTTGAATTCCAGACACCACCTTTCTGACATCTTCCAGCACTGGTTCCCTGAACCCCACCCAGAAAAACGAGGATTCAACATGTGAACACCCAGTGAGTTTATTAGTCCTCCTCACTGAACAGACCCATGTTACTGGAATTGTTCCATTACGACTTGTTCGTTTGATGATTACACAAGTCCCGCATACTACGGGAGAACTGTCGGTCAAACAGGGCATACTAGAGATCAAGTGGCAGAACCTACTAGTGCTGCTCGACACACATGCACGGACGTTTCTGACCTTTACCCCAATACTAAAAACAAACCTGTAATGAACTGCTTGCAAAATTCCAAACCACATCCAAGAAATCATTAGATATGCTTAGTAGTCAATGCTGCAGTCTCACAAGATGACGACTCATGACAACAGAGCTATAAATATAGCAAAAAAGTCAGTGAAAGACATAACTAAACATTACAAAAAACAACCAGAAGCACTATGGGCACTTACGTCGTATTTAGCAGAAATGTTGTCATCCATATCAGAGTCATTTGGGTCCACCACATCCTGAAAAGGAGGCAACGTGGACACCTTCCTTCTCTCAGACAGCTCAGTATCCCTTAACTTGGCATGCCGGACCTGCGATTTGTCCTTTAGAGCCCTTTTATCCGAGTGGTGAGGCTGGATCAAGCTGGAACTGGACTGGAGCTTCTGCGACAATTCTGAAAAACTTCCTTTCTGTTTTTTGGTAATGTGGGCTTCATCGTCCATCGAGGGCCTTCGTTTATTTTGGCCCAAGCTCGAGAAGCTAACCTCAGTTGCCCGGTGTTCCTTTGATATGGCCTTGGGCTCTTTGAAACCCATCTTAGGAATGGGCTGCTCATCACGCAGCGGCTGGTTCTCTTTGGGTTTCTTCAAGGAGTCTTTGGAGACTTTGCCCGAGTCCCTGCTGAAGTCTCTGAAGGCACTTTTTGACTCTTTCGAGTCTTTGGAAGGCTTGTCCTTGTGCTCCTTGGATGGCTTGTGGAGTTTGTGTGAGCTGCTGCTGATGCTGTTGTTGGTGGTGGTGATGGTGAGGGCACTACCGCTTTTGGACCCATCCTGTACACAAAGTTCAGAAGATTAAGGTTAGAGTGCCACCTTGACAGATAAGCAGGCCAGTCAGTTAAAGGAAACCAATTCAATTTACTGTTTAAAATTGCCAGTTGTGAGTGTGTCTCAGAGAATATCTTCTACAAAAAAAAAAAAATTAAATAAACCCCACACACACACACACACACACACACACACACAGAGTGAGTAAACGCTTATTCTGCAGAACTCAAAAAACGCCTGTATCCCTCCAAACTGTGAATTTCCATACTATCTAATTTGGGAGTATATGGAAAGAAAGTAAGCTACAGGCAGAGGGGAAGTTGAAACCCTCAGTTCAAACCTGGACAGAGAGGCTTTAAGGCACTTCCTCCCCTAATGACTGGGTTGTTCTTTTCCAAGGTCAGGCCTGGTAGCCCCTGTCAATATTTCACCCGTGTAGTAAAGCCATTAGGCAGTCTAGACAGAGGAGGTGTTATGACCTGCCTGAACTACCTCTAAAGCTTTTTATTTTCTCTATCTTTTGTTGACCCTTGGACCTCTGAACACAAAGAGGCTTCTTCATGGCGAGCCAAAGAATACAATTCTACCTGACAAAAAGCATCAAGTGTTCATTTATATATGTTTTAACACGGCTGGAGCCACATAATGGACATCAAAATAAACAAACAACCCTAGCCTCTTTTTATTTAAATAAAGTAAATCAACTGTAACTGTACATTAATCTAAATAGTATTGAAAAACACTAAGGTACAAAATACTACAATATTTTTCACACAGAGAGAGAGAGAGGGGTGTATAGATAGATAGATGGAGAGAGATAGAGAACAATACTACATGAACCATCTTTTGCCCATTTGCTAAGGAGGCTGATGTAGTTGTGCAGTGACCCTTGAGCTGTCAGTAATCCATCACGTGCGAGGGCCTGTTTAGATTGGGAACCGTTTCCATGTGCGGTAGGGACTCCCGTCTCTGCATGCGTGCAGTGCTTCAAGCTGGATCGCAGTAAGTTATACGACACTAGAGACCAAAAATAAAACCTAACTCAAGAAATATGTAGGTGCCTAGTCCTGCACGATTTACTAGCGTAATGGATAATGTGCTTCACTCAATACATGGAAAAAAGCATTTTAACTTCTAACACTGCTGGAAACTAATAACTGGAGTGGAGCTTTACATATAAAAGGCCTGAACAGTTTCGTAAATGGTTCTTTCAGACAAATTTAAAAAAAAAAAAAGAAGAGAAAAACTGAAAGTCTGAGGTCTATAAGTATTTCACAGTTCATTCAAAGCCCCTCCTGTAATGAGACACCCTGCTGCTTAGTTTACGTCATCATAATGTAAGCACTTGCCTTTTTCCCAGCCAAGAAATACCTGACTTAAGCCAATGTTTAACGTCTTGCAAAATCTCAGCTAAATACCCTGAACATACTTGAACTTGCCAAATATGGAAGATTAAGAAGAGCTCTTTGAAGAGCTGGGAATTCTTCAGGTGGCAAAATGTTGTTTTTTTGCTGAGTCACAGCTCTTTTGGTTTAGTTTGCAAGTTGTGAGGGGCAAAACCTGGATATTTAGACTAACCTTTGCTCCTGAAAACGACTTGTTCTTTTTACCATCAGAGAAGTTCAGTGTCAGTGAGCTGCTGGGTAAAGTGGGCAGCTTAAGGTGCTGACCGAACAGAGACGTAGAGCCTTCCTGCATGACCATCACCTGAGTATAACAAGAAACCCAGTCTGATTACAACAATCATGTGAGGAAGTCTTTAATGAATGAAGCTATGCTGAAAATGGAGAACTGACAAACATGGGATTGTGTTTTTCTGATGAATTTGTTACATGGTTACATGGAATATATAACATTTCAAATGTAATTATTAATTACACTGAATAAAAATAAAAATAAAAAAGAACATAGAAAAGATCCTTACTTTAGAGTCCTCTGAACTTCTTTTGTGTGGATCTCGTTGCTATCAAAATAGAAAGCAAACAATTGAGCGTGAAAAAAACAAAAAACAACACTGACAAAAGACACCGTACTTTATTTTATGATGTAAGGACAAAATTGTTTCCAGAGACAAAAAACATCAGGTAAATTGAAGATGACCTTTCAGTCCCTGCCAAGTTAGATTGATATTTGACAGTGTTTTTATACTGGGAGTCATTTAATTAACAAAGACTCATTAGGAAGTCCATCAACAGCATCGATTCATGCTACACCACGTCTATAAACCAACTAGTACCAAGGGAAATGAAGTCACGTCCACAGCCACAAGCAGCATGATTCCTGGAACAACACGTGAATCAGGAAAACAAAATCTACAAGCACATACCTATGTGATCATTTCCTTAGATAATGACATTGTTAAAAGAATAGCTCATGCTTAATGCAATTCTATCATCAGGTTGAGATTTGAAGTATAAAATTATTGGGTTTTTTTTTATTCTCACACACACACACACACACACACACACGCACGCACACACTGGTGTCCTCTGGCATGGGACCAAAAACAGTCTGTGTGTCCTGTAGTGATGGATGGTTCAGGTTGGAACTGGCCCACTATAATTCATCCTGCAAAAGTTGCTCATCCTGGCTGATGAAAACTGTAATTCCATTAAGACTAACTCACTGACGCTGGGATTTCATGTGGAGTTTTACAGAGGCGAACAGCTTAATGGAACAGCACTACACCATCACGTTGCTGTGGGTTTTTTTTTTTTGTGTGTGTGCGCGCGTGTGCGTGTGTGCGCGCACACATGCACATGTACGTGTGTGCCAACAGCTCTCCCTGAAGACACCACCCACATAAACACAGACATACTGTAAAGCTGGGACAGAGCCCCGATTCGGAAACCTTTAAATGTGATATCACCACATCATCCATACAGTATATGCTGTAGAGACAAAAACATGATCTAGAGGGCAAATGCACATTCTATATATGAAATGCAGACTAAAATATTTGAACACTGATAAAAACAGAATGGTAAGTGAGGATTTACTTCCAGCATGTTCAAGGATGCCATTTTCCATTAGTCCATTATATTTAATGATGATATTGATTACAGCGGGGGCATGGTGGCTTAGTGGTTAGCATGTTTGCCACAAACCTCAGGGGTTGCGGGTTCAAATCCTGCCTCTGCCCTGTGTGCATGGAGTTTGCACGTTCTCCCAGTGCTTCGGGGGTTTCCTCCGGGTACTCCGGTTTCCTCCCCCAGACCAAAGACATGCTTTGTAGGCTGATTGGACTTTACAAATTGTCCATAGTGTGTGAATGTTTGTTTGTGCCCTGCAATGGCACCCTGTCCAGGGTCTCCCCTGCCTTGTGCCCCAGGTTCCCTGAGATAGACTCCCCCACAACCTTGTGTAGGATAAACGGTATGGACAATAGATGGACAGCTTAAATGATCATTTATACTGTAGTGGATCAGGTTGAACAGAAATTTTAACTTTATTGTTCGAGTCTTATTCCTTATCTCAGTTTTATTCATCCCACAAAATTCAGTGGCAGGAACAATGAAAAATGAAGCGCGTGTACATTACCCCTCCGGCCTTTAGCAGCTTCCTGCGGAACTCCTCTGTCGGGTTGTTGAAGGTGAGTTTCTCACAGCGCAGGTGATTGACAGGGGGATGACCTTCCAAATGCAGGAACAGATCGTAGTCGAAGCGCACTTTTTTCGGCTCTTCCTGGTAAACAGGAAAGCGTGCGCTCAAATTGATCACGTTCATACAAGAGGATTGCGAACTCTAAGAAAAGGGAATTTTATAAGTACCTTATTTCGGAAGTACACTTCAATAGGCAGGATAAAGCCAGCGTATCCAGACTCTTCCACTTTATATGGCGGATCCTTACACACTGTCAGAAAGAAAGAAAAAACATTAATGATCATTTAGGCTTTTATATTTGGTCATCATTTCACCTTTTAGTACAAAGAGAACACACTAATTAGGCTCAGACATCATTACTTCAGACTGAAAACTGACAAAACTACTTCTATTTGCATCAACTGTTTGTAATAATTAGTCTTTAATGCATCTGGAATGTGTATGTGTTTGAAAGATTTATAGAGATGCAAATTTCAGTCTTTTTTTAGGCTCCTGCTGTGTGAGAACAGTGAATAAATGGTATCAATTTATATGTCTACATTAGCAATAACTGTTTAGCATGTTCTGACAAGATCTGTGTGATACAACTGTGCACTTTCACAAATGCAGGAACTAATTTAAGCAAGGTTTCTTTTGATTCAAAGCGTAAAAAAAAAGCATAAAACATTTAAACCAAATATTTAAACATCTAACTTTACAGAATAGTACTGAAGCAAATTTAGGAAATATTTTTGGCACTAAAGCTGAACATATTCGACTCTTTAAGGATGGTAAAAGCAAGCACACTTTCAGTTATTAGTCTGCTTGCTAGAATGATTCAGAGCAAAATTTATACTTTTGGCAAGTTTTGTATTTGGCCTGATCCATTTTGACAGTTCATAAATTTACAAGGTCCAGAAAAACAATAAAACTTTTGCTAAGGGGCATGTGGGAAGGAACAGCGGCTGGAAACGTAATCAAAAAGTCTTTTGAAACTCATTGGAAACTTTCTGCATTTGGGTCGAATCAGGGTTAAATTGAGTTCTCGGTGCAACTGAATTGCACCTGAATGCCGAGTGCAACTGTGGAGTTCATGTATGCCCAAAAGTATTGTACAGAGAGGGCAAATACACCATTCAAATGGAATGAATACTGCATACATGAACATACCCTGGTTAAATGGCTAGTAATGCATGATCTGATTAAATAGTCATCTTCACTTAAAATCAAACTTTCAAAGCGGAGTTAAACACGGAAATCATTATTAGAACCATAGTCTACGTAGTGCTTTGCCAAAAAAACATTTTGTGAACATTTTTTCTATACATAGAAAAAAAATTAAATGACAATAAATTCAGTTGCGGCACAGCGTCTGTGCACTGAACCCAAAAACCAATACAAACCAATGTGTATTATTTATTTGCCCTAACATGAGGTTAATAAAGTGAGAATTTCTGCTCCGTTTCACAGTTGTACTGTAACTGTGTAGGGGATTTAATGGAAGGAAACTTAAAACTGTAACTTCATGCGATTTTTGGCCTTCATGGAGTCAAATCTATTCATGTTTCATTTTAAAATGTATTATGGATTTAACCAGTTGTAAATATTCTGGCAAGTCCTGAGTATCGGACTATATTCTTGGATTACGTTCTCTCACTTCTAAGTGGTTTTAGATTTATTCTATTTTTATTAAATGGTTAACAAAAACAAGAAGAATGCCACAGTTGAAATCAAAATTATTCAACACCCATTGTAAATCAATTTTATTGTCAAAATGTCAGACTTTCAGCTGTTTTCGATGAACAAATCAAAGAAAAGCAATTGAAATAGTTCAACAAGACGAATGCTTAAAGTGGTTTCCCCAAATTCAACTGAAAATTCAACTTATTTCAACTTCTTCATGGCAACCATCATTTGCTGTTGACCTGCTGCAAACAAGATGCATAGCTTTTGGCAGCGTTCCTGTGGAATCTTAGCCCATTGCTCATGAGCAATAGCCTCCAGTTCAGTAATATTGGTGGGTTTGCATGCTGCTGACGCCTTCTTCAAATCCCACCAGAGATTTTCTATGTGATTTGCTATGGTGACTGAAGACCCTGTAGAATCTTCCAGGACTTCTTCTGCAACCACACCTTGGTGGAATTTGAGGTATGCTTGGAATCATTGTCCTGTTGGAAGATCAAATGACGCCAAAGCTTCAGCTTCCTCACTCACAGATGGCATGACGTTTTCTCCTAGGATTTCCTGATACTTCAGTGAATCCATCTTGCCTTCCACACGCTTCAGGTTTCCAGTGCCAGAGGATGCAAAGCAGCCCCAGAGCATTACTGAGCCACCACCATGCTTGACTGTGGAATGAGTGTTCTTTCTACATTCTTCTTTCTACAAACATAACGCTGATCCATCGTGCCAAAATTTCTGTGACTTATGACTTTGAACCGACTTTCCTTGTGCTTTTGGTTCATTAGTGGTGTGAGTCTTGAAGTTCTGTCATGGAAACCTTCTGCATTTAGTACGCGCCTTACTGTGCTCACTGAAACCTCAGTGCCTGTTGCTACAAAGTCTTGCTGCAGGTCTTCTGCAGTCACTTGAGGGGTTTTTCACAACCTGCCTTATCAGAAATTTGTTTGCAGCCGTTGATAGGTTCCTTTTTCTGCCCAGTCCAGGTATTTTACGAGGTTTTTTTTTTATTTTTTTTTTTTTAACTGAGCCAGTTCAGATATTTCATGTGTTCCAGCTCAAGCACACCTGGTGCAACTAATGAAGCACTTGATTGAGGGATTCTATTGACGGGGTTGAATAATTTTGAAACTGGAGAAATTATAAGTTGCATTTTCAGTTGAATTTGGGGAAACCATTGGAAGCATACTTGAGTTGAACTATTTCAATTGCTTTTGTTTGATTTGTTCATTGCAAACAGCTGAAAGTCTGTAAATTTTGACAATAAACTTGATTTTCAATGGGGGTTGAATCATTTTAATTGCAACTGTACATCTACCTCATTCACAATCGAACCCTGCTTCATTATACATACAGTCCCCACTGAAACTGTTGGAATGGCAAGGCCACTTCTTTTTTTGCTGTACACCAAAGACATTTGGGTTTGAGATCAAAAGATAAATATGAGAAGAGAGCTTAAAATTTCAGCTTTTATTTCCTGTTATTCATATGTAGTTGTGTTAAACAACATAGAACAAAGCACATTTTGTATCAGACAACCCAATTTGTAGCAGAGTAAAAATATTGTGACTGACAGGTATGTCCTGGTAGACTGAATTTTTAAAAAACAAAACAATACATAGCTCTGAGCACCTATTATTTGATTTAGCCTTCAGTTTCACCTGTAAAGACTGCATTTTTGTTACAAAAGATAAGTGAACATCAAAATCAGAGCACTGCCTATGGGAGAATAGCAAGCCATTTTCAAGCTGAGAAAAAAGTGAAGGCCCTGAAAAAGAAAGAAACCACTGGTGTACTGAGCGACAGACACCAAATGGGTCAGGCAAGGAAAACAACAACAGCTGATGACAAAAACAAAAAATTGTGACAAAAATTTGTGAGAGCTGTGAAGAAAAATCCAAAAAGACAATAGTCAATATCATCAACAACCACCACAGGGTTGTACCTTCACCCAGGGGTGAAGGCATCACAATACACTGTTTGAAAAAGAGTTCGAAAGCAGATATGGAGAGGCCATACCACAAGATGCAAACCACTCATCAGCAATAAGAATCAGAAAACCAGATTGGAATGTGCAAACAAATACATAGATGAACCACAAAAGTTCTGGAACCAAGATTAACCTCTACTAAAGTGATGGAAAGGCCAACATGTGGAGAAAAAAATAAGGATCTGCTCATGATCCAAAACATACAAGCTCATCTGTGAAACACAGTAGAGGTAGTGTCATGGCTTGGGCTTGTATGGATGCTTCTGGAACAGGCTCACTAATCCTTAATGATGATGTAACTCATGATGGCAGCAGCAGAATGAATTCATATGTTTAGGGTTCTAACTAGAACCAAGAAATATGACCACATCACCCCGATCTTATCCACACTGCATTGGCTCCCAGTTAAATCTCGCATAGATTTTAAAATACTATTATTAACCTATAAAGCACCAAAAGGTCTCGCACCACAGTATTTAAGCGATCTTTTAGTCTTCTATGATCCT
>JAFFST010048065.1:84575-96920 GCA_022414735.1 Noturus placidus | reverse complement strand
CACACACACACACCAGGGTTTTCCTTACCATAGAGAGGCATAGGCGCAGCACCCAAGAGTTTTTGCTGAGCATGTTATTTGGTGATGTGAATAGATTTTGACTACAAGTACAACAGGTGTTGCCAGCTTTCATTCACAAATATGGTAAGGATAAGTGTTGAAAACTGCACAAAAATTTTAAATAACTTAAAACTTAGAGAATTTTAAACTGTTAATGAATCTTAAATAATAGCAATCCTTTTATATAGATTTTTTTATATACAAGTCACATCATTTTGATCTACCTATTTTTGCATTTATACCGCCACGAATATGGTGTAATATTTAAAGGATATTTCGGGCATCTGTTTTATGTTAAGGTTTAGAAGAAAATCAATTACATTTTCAGTACTGTGATTATGTTTTAATTTTGAACATAATATGAGCACTTACAGATGATATTTGTACCAATATTTTATGGTCAAATTGCATGACTACAATAGAAGGATGTAAACAAACAAAATAAATACAACTATAATAAAATTATAATAAAAAAAATATATAAACAAAATGTTACCCATTGTATAGCCTGCATAAGTGTTCAATGTGTGAGCAAACTAGCTGCAATATAAAAAAATTCTGTGTGGCAGGATTGGCTTTTGTGTTATCACCTATCGGTTGTGATGATGCACAGTCCTGTTTGACTTAGACCTGAATAAAAAGGCATATGTTGATCCTGGAGGTAAGGTTAAGCAGCAATTCTCAAAGGGTACACTCTTCCCATAAAGAGTTGACACCATGGAACGAGGCATATGGGAGCACCAAGTCTGCTCACAGTGGTGTAAACCGACACCTCGTACAGGGGAAACCATGGTAGCTGAAATGTGTCACCTTCTCACCAGGGACAGGTTACCTCTGGTCATGAGGGGTGTATACCTCTGTTTTCCAGAGAACACACAGTACCTGAGAACAATATCCACTTTGGTTAATGCCAGTGGTTAATAAAAAAAAATAAAAAAAGCCAGCCTACAAATACGTCAGTGCTAGAGTAAATGAGCAGCCACTCTCTCTGAATACTACAGGGCTCTTTATCCCCCCCCCCAAACAGCTCTCCAACATTTGTTGCATAGTGCTTCCAACCCCAATATTCAAACCGGATAAGACTTCTGCTTCCCAACTGTGCTTCTGCAAAGGTCAGCCTAGGGCGAGAATGCAGACCTGGAGCTCTGCTGGCTTCTGCACTAGTTTTTGAATCCAGCTCAGCAGCACAGAGACACTATGGGTCAAAGGAAACATCCGGGGTTGAAATTTAAACAGAACTCGATGAGGCTCTTCTCAGCACAGCTCTACAAACAGTGCTTAGAGAAAGAGTTCCAACAAGGTGTGTCATGTTAAGAGCAAGCCGAGAAACCATTTGTCTTCCATAACAGGGTTGTGGGACTGGGCAGTAAGGCTAACAACTCGTCTAGAGTGGGTAATGAGAAAACAGTCACGTGTCATATCACACCAATATGGACCACCATGTCTGGAACACAAGAAACTACTCTGGCTGACAAATTGTCAAGCACAAGGGAAAACCTTCAAAATTTGTAAGCGATGTGACCAAGCTACATTACCAAGATTGCCTACTTGATTGTTAACCTCCCCCCAACATATTTCATCCTTTACTACTCATTTTCTATTTTTTACTTGCTAATACTTAAGACACATTTTCACAGCTGGTTGTCTATTGATCAACTGAAGTCCTTTGATTTTAAGCCACAATCATTCACGAAACAAATGGTATACTCATCCATTGGACACAGCAATCTGGCCTAAACTCTCAGCAGCTGGTGTTGTAACAATCCACTCATGCAATTACATTACAGAAGCACTAGAACCAGAAATAAGATTAACTTCTATTTTATGTTTAGCTACTACCTTGTCTGTAGATGCATAGATACACGTGAACATGTATGTTCACAAGGATGTTCACAGCTAGGGCTGGCTGATATGACAAAAATATATCATATTACAATACTTGAGGACAATTCTATGATACACAATGTGCATCACAATATATAATTTAGCTAACGAACTGTCTGCAAAACAGTACTAAAATAAAAACGTTTGATGATACTTTTCTTTAATGCCTACAAAGACAGAAGAGTAGGTTTAAAAAAAATGACATCAAATTAACAGAATCCATTCAGTACCATTTAATTTGTAATTATTAGAAATGTAAAATTTTTTTTAGTAAAAATATACATCACCATACCAACGATATATCTCAGAAAGTTGTATTGCATAATCATTTATCACGATATCGATGTTATTTATCATGATATCAATGTTATATCAATATATTGCCCAACCCTATTCACAGTATTCAGTTAAGTAGCAATTCAAGCAATCGCTTATTTTACTGCTACAAAGAATCAAAACTGTGTATTTTGGTAGCTAGCTAATGTAATCACTTCGTGTTTTAAATTAGCTTTAATTAGCATCCCATTAGCTAAATGATATATAAACTATAAATATCTATAGATAGAAAACAATAGCCACAGGGCTGTAAGTTATACAGCTTGCTATTATTAATAATGTTTACTTTACTCAAACTTAACACACTAAAATAAACACATAAGATAAAAAGAAAGCAGCAGTATAAGCTAATGAAATAAAATCTATCCTTGCCTGAACTCCCTTTCCCCCTTTTCTATTAGATTCAAAGCTCAGTAATTGACCATTGACCATTAAGACCTGGGAGGTAGCACAACATGAATTCTTCCTTATTTCCAGATGCCCTATAGGCATCAACTGGGAAAGATTTACAAGAACCAAAGCAGAGCACTCACATCCTTTAATTGGCACCATACTAAAGTGATCATTCCATTTAATGGATTAAAATTCCATTAATGCCAGCCTGTGCCTCTGACTGGTTCGTATGATGTTCTGTTTTGTACTGTTTTCAGCTTATTGCCCTATGACTAGAGGAGATAGGTTTCTGAAATGACAGACTTATTTTGCCAGCTGCAGTGTTTGTCATCAACCACTCGTCAGAGGTGATGTTAAAACCCGGCTCTGTGAGGAACTACAGTCTGCTCTATATGTCATTTCTGAAGAGAGTTTCAGGTGCTTAATATTAAAAAGCCCCCCCTTGAATTATTAAAAGTTGGATTGAATCAGTTTTGCAAAAATTTTATGCAAGGCCACGAAGGATCCTTGCTGAGAGGAAAGGAAGTGAGGAAATGCCACCATTAACCACTTACTGGCCCAGTAATGATATCAACAAACCCAGTTACCTAAAATGGAACAAGCTGGACCACCACTGCTGTTTCACAATTCACCACCACAACACAGATCAGGTCTGTTCTAAAACACTGAAATTAAAACCAATGCATACAATGAATCATTCATATACCATTGACACTTCACTCTTTGAAACGGACAATATTGGTGAATCTCAAAAAATTAGAATATCATGGAAAAGTTCATTCATATTAGAATAAATAATTTATAATTGAGAAATGTCGACCTGAGAAGAACTCTAATCAGCTAATTAACTCAAAACACCTGTAAAGGTTTCCTGAGCCTTTCATCTCTCAGTCTGGTTCAGTACACACATCCCCAATCATGGGGAAGATGAAAGTAAATGTTACATTTCATTTGGAAATCAAGGTCCCAGAGTCTGGAGGAAGAGTGGAGAGGAACAGAATCCAAGTTGCTTGAAGTTCAGTGTGACGTTTCCACAGTCAGTCAGTGATGATTTGGGGTTCCAGGTCATCTGCTCGTGTTGGTCCACTGTGTTTTCTCAAGTCGAGAGTCAATGCAGCGTGTACCAGGAGATTTTAGAGCACTTCATGCTTCCATCTGCTGACAAGCTTTATGGAGATGCTGATTTCCTTTTCCAACAGGACTTGGCACCTGTCCACAGTGCCAAAACTACTAATAACTGGCTTGCTGGTATTACTGAGATTGTTCAGTCAACTCAACTGATCTGAACCCCATAGAGAATCTATGAGAGGCTCCAGACCCAACAATACAGACGAGCTGAAGGCCGCTATCAGAGCAAGCTGGGCTTCCAGAACACCTCAGCAGTGCTTCAAGCTGATTGCCTCATATCACACTGCACTGATGCAGTAATTCATGCCAAAGAAGCTCTGACCAAGTATTGAGTGCATAAATTAACATTCTTTTCAGAAGGGTGACATTTCTGTATTATACATTTTTATTCTAATATTTTTGAGATACTGGATTTTTGATTTCCATGAGCTGTAAACCGTAATCTTCAAGATTAAAACAAAACAAGGCTTGAAATATTTCACTTTATGTGGAATAAATCTAGAATATATGAAAGTTCATCTTTTTGAATGAAATTATGGAAAAAAAATTTCTTTTCCATGAGAAACAACTGTGTTGATCAAGGTTGATTGTTTTTTACTTCAGTACATTCCCAACTGGATTAAAACATCTATGCAGGTAAAACAACCTTCCAAATTCAGCTGTCTAGACACACAAAAAACCCCTCCTTAGGACACATGGTTTTGTATAATTTTTGTATAATTTAATAACAATAAGCCATAACCACATTAAAATGTGCTTTGCCATCCTTAATTAAAGGCAGATACATTTGAATTCATTCATATAAACAATACTATTGCTGCACTTATATATATATATATATATATATAAAGCACATTCTTTATATATGTGTCTCAATTAGATTTCATTAAAAAAAACAAAAACTGTCATTTCCACATTTGGGCAACCATTCATAAAAGAAAGTACTCCTTAATTCCTCCTTAACATGGTGAGTCTACACGAAAAAAAAGGGAGAAAGAACATCTGGAGCTGTGAGTGAATTTGAAAAATGACTCAAACTTCCTAAACAAATGTTTAATATTGTGTACTGTATATTTTCTACTCAATAACAAAAACATACAATATGTATGACATTATTAAATGAGTCATGTCTGCACACGCTCAAAAGTGTGTCAAGCATGACACACACGGCATGTAGGCTTATAATATCAAGACTGATTCTCACCTACAAGTGGCTTACGAATGGCTCTCAGAAGAAAACGGAAACAAAGAGTAATTATTTAACTAGCTGTTAATATTGCTGGTTTCCTTTTAACTTTTGGAGGACACACACACACACACACACACACACACACACACACACACACACACTGTGTGTAACTAAGGTGCACTTGGCACCTTAACATGGTTAATGTTTTAAAGTAAATTGCAGTTATTTGGGCTCAGGTTTCTTGCTGCTTCAAAATGAATATGAGCGGTCACTTATAAACATATGCTAGGAAAATCCATCACGCTTTGCAACAGTGATTGCATTGAATAAATATAGAGTAGATTCATTTTCCTTACATCACTGACCAAAGAATCATGAGCTCAAGTCCTATTTCATCAAGGATCATGCAGCCCTAATGCATACTGTTGAATCTAGGTCCTGAAGGACTCCGATAGCAGTGATAAGCTATTCCCCGTGTCCCTTGCCCAGTAAAATCCTGCTTATAGATGCAAGACAATCTGCTTATATCACCTTGGCCATCTCCCTCAGGTTCAAGGGCTTTCTTATTAAAATAGGCTCTGACAAGCCATGTACAGCAAAACAGCAGTGTGCCCAGTTACTTCAATGACTAGGACGGTAATTTAAATCCCATTCCAACAAAAGACACAAAAAGGTATTCACAAGCCATTTTTTTACATTACAGTATTTGGCAGGATGCGGGAGTGCCAGAAATTCTTGAACTAATTGTACATGAACTGTATAAAAGCTAGTTATGCGGCTCTAACTAATAATAAAAAAAAATTTTCAACTTAAAAAGGCAAGAATTTTTAAGAACTGATCAGAACAAAGCAATCAGAAGTGAAGAACTGCCATTTATCTGTTCAAAATAATGAAGAAAAAAAAAAAAAAGAAGAAAGCATTTATTCTACTATCCAAAAACGGCGTTTCACACTGAGCCCTGGGTGTGTGGAATTTATGACAATTTTAAATAGCTTCTCTCTGCCAGCCAAGCAGACAATGGCCACGGCAGGAATCCCTCTCAATGAGAGCAGAGGCTCGGATTTCACCCTCGTACACTCACCACAACCACATCTATGCCAAACACGAAATGAATCTCTCCAGTTCCCTAGGAAAAAAATTATTTTGGCCTTGCAACTAAAACAGCATGTTTATTACTTTTGGAGACACATGAAGGATGTGTGTATGTATGTATATTGATGAATCAGATAGTGGTTTTCTGCAAAAACACATTTATTCTCAATCTGGGTAGCAAGTGGCAAAAGGCAAGAGCAGATCCAAAAAAAAAAATATATAACCAAACGTCCAATCAAATCAGCTTGGTTCTTTTACTCAATGGGAGTTTGGAGGGTGTGTTCCCATCAGTACAAAACCTAAAACTACTACAGCTTCTCCCAATTACTGATTGCAAATCCAGGCTATTACGAATATAAAATGCCTCAAAGGATAATAGTCAAGTTTATGAAAACAATTTTAAACAGAAAAAAAATCTATTCCATCACAGAGCTTTGTGCCGATCTTCCACAGGCAATTTCTCATTATCCTCGTTACTTCAGTGATGATGAAGAGACAGATATTCCCGCTTTTACTTTTGTGATTTAGTCAACAAAAGAGGAGACAAATGTTTTACGACACACACAAATGCATGGCGAAGGACTAAAAGACTTTACTAGCAGACAGCTTTTATAAACCGCCCTTCAATAAACCACTTCCTCGCAAGCCTTGCCTCCTTTCACTCAAAAAAGGGGGGGGGGGGGGCATTTATGGCCCAGTTCCTGTTTTGGACTGTTGCGCACAAGGCACCCCCTCACCCCTCCACTCCTTTCCATTCCGTCTCTCGCTCCCTCTCTTCCTCCATCCCTCCCTTTTCCGCTCCTTTCATTCCAGTGGAGGAGGCAGCCTGCAGTTTCATGGCCTCAGCCCTTTGTGCACCACCAATACATGTAGATACGATTTTTGCTTGGTCGTAAACCAATTACGGGCTAGTTCTCGCAGATGTTTAATCTTAGGCTAAACCACTGCCAGGTGATGATAGTTGGGTGAGCTGAACGTTGTTGGGTCACTGAGAATCTCTTCTTTCCGTCCACCTGATAGAAAACATCAAAGACCTACAGAAGCTGTTGTGGCTTAATAACTGTATCGCTGGTTATCTTACAACCCCAATTCCAAAAAAGTTGGGAATCTGTGTAAAATGTAAATAAGAGAGATTTGTAAATCTCATAAACCCATGTGTTATTCACAATAGAACATAGAAAACATATCAAATGTTTAAACTGAGGAAATATACCATTTTAAGAAAAAAGGAAAAAAAAAAAGTTAAGTTTTAATTTGATGATTGCAACACGTCTCAAAAAAAGTTGGGACGGCAACAAAAGGCTGGAAAAGTAAGTGTTACTAAAAAGAAACACCTGGAGGTTAATTGGCAACAGGTCAGTAACATGATTGGGTATAAAAAGAGCATCTTAACGAGGCAGAGTCTTTCAGAAGTAAAGACGTGCAGAGGTTCACCAATCTGTGAAAAGCCGCATCTACAATTTGTGAAACCATATCAGAATAGTGTCAGTCAACGTAAAATTGTGAAGACTTTGAATCTCTCATCATCTACAGCACATAATCTCAGAAGATTTAGAGAATCTGGAGAAATCTCTGTGCGCAAAAGACAAGGGTGGTCATGCCAGTGATCTTTTGCCCGTTGTTTCTTAAAGTGGTACATTTCCTCAGTTTAAATCATTTGATGTTTTCCATGTTGTGAATAATATGGGTTTATGAGATGAGCAAATCATTGCATTCTGTTTTTATTGACATTTTACACAGCATCCCAACTTTTTTGTAATTCGGTTTGTACTAGAAAAACGCAGTGTACGCTTTCAAATGTGCTCAAACATGCAGCCACTCAGAAAAGTATCGTTTTCTTTTTTTACAGTTTGCAAATGGAAGATTCTATTTAAAACGAAAAACTTACCAGGTCAAATTAATTTATGCGCTCATACACTGGTGGCTAGCAATATGACCAAAAAACAATCATATCATAATAGGTAAAGCAGTCCCTGCAGGATTTTGCAATGGCGGAATCGAAGGCAAAAATCAAGCAAACTTCCACAACATTCAGAGGAGCTTGCGATTTTTTTTTTTAAAAATACCGCAGTTTTGGGCCAAGATGAGTCATGTGAAATCATCACAACACGCATTCAGTCAAAACACCTCTTTGATTCACATGCATTGAACATGAGTACAGCTAAAAGGTCACATTAGTGATAAAATCATTTAAAATCTATATCCTGAATTTATATTTTTCTGTAAAGCTGCTAAGGAACAATGCCCATTGATAAAAGCGCTATACAAATAAAACTGAATTGAATTTTCCCAACAGTCATCACTGTGAAAGACCGTGCAAACAATTCCGTGCAATTGCAATTTTGAAAGAAAAAAAAAAGCTCAAAAGTTTCATCGCAAATTTAAAAAAAATTACAAGTAAAATCAAGTGTTTGTGGCTGCAACAATCACAAAAAAAAACTCTGCAAAATACTGTACAGACTGGTAAAGACATTTCTGTGATGCACAAAATATAGGTTTGATATCAAACTGTCAGCAAATGATAATTTTATCATACGTCTACAAAAAACTACTTTACACTGACAAGAAGTTTAAAAAAATTCTTGAACATTTGACAATTTTTAAGATTCAAACCAGCTGCTTCTAATGTAATTGTTTAAAAAAAAAAAAAGATATCAATATACCAAGATATATTAGAAAGGGTATTATGACAAAATATCATATTATGCCACAATAACGGTCTTATCGCTCAGCTCGGATTGGACCAAATGGACAAAACACATTTTTAAAGTCTCATTCATCAAATTGTGTTCAGTGTTCAAATCCAAGCTACAATTAGTCATGGTATACTAGTGAACGTTCCAGAACATCAACCAGAAATAAAACAAAATTAAAAGTAGGGCTGTGAGATTAGTCGAATTTTCGATTTCAATTTCGATTATGGCCTTGACGATGATGAAAACAAATTAATAGAGATAAAACAATTATCACGTCACATTCTGTTTCACAATCTTCTCATTTTTGTCTTTTTAAAATCTGTGCACCATTTTTCTTTACAGCGGTGCACTTTCGCCCATCCCTAAAAGACCAAACTCAAACTCGTTTTTAGTTCATCACGAGCCTAGATGACCGAAAGATTAGAAAGGTAAAACCATTTCAGCCGTTTGGAAACTATTTGGTTTCAAGGAGTCTGATGTGGAACAAAAAGAAATAACGTTTGGTATCATTGGAAAGCTTATTTCCTCTAGCGTCATGACAGCTGGTCTAAATACAGTCATTTCCTTTCTAGAGCTTACCAACAGTGAGAAACTGCAGACTGATCCAAACCAGGAGAGAGAATTTCATTGGCTAAGAAAGCTTAAAGTTCATTTCTGGCGATGCGATTCGCCGAAATGAGTCACGCGACGTGCTCCGCTAGCTTACGAGAGACATCAATACAGTAAAAAGATGCATAAGAGGAAAATACATGGGGGAAAAACACATGCATTAGTGCATCGAGATCTAATTTTTTTTTGCATTATTATAGATAGATAGAAATTTTTATATTTTATTGTTAATCATGATTGCCTAATCAAGCTGCCCTAATTCCTAATTAAAAGAGACACGTGCTGTTTAAAAACAGTGTCTTTTTTCTTTTGACATTTTTATGACAATGAATGAAAACAGAAATAAGGCAGAAGCCAACCTACTTCAGCTACTAAAGCTGACTAAACTTTATTTAAAAAAATAACTACAGATCATTATAAAGAATATCATGGTTATTCGACTCATAGGGAGATTTTATATTATTTACCAGTGCATGGGAAAGAAAATTCACTACTGGTTGTCACCAAACAATTTAGTATGAGATCTGCTATAGAGGGCTAATCTGTGAAAAATCCTCATTGACTAATTTAATCCAGCTGTATGGAATCTGTCTGCAGAAACAAAAACAAACAAAAACAAAAAAGAAAACATCTGATAGAAGAGCACTAACTACAGTATTTCTTCAGGAATATTATAGAAGACAAACAGCAGTTCATCTCTATAAATCTACAGTCTTCACACATTAAGAATTACATTCACCATTTGATTAAATAATATTCCAAAACTTTTTTTTGTTTTCAGAGTGCTCCCCCGCATCATTCCTCCCTGCCGGGTTCAGCTGCTGACTAAGGACAGATTGTTTCCTCTGAGCGACTGAGAACAATCTCTAGCAAAGCCACAGTGAAAGAGGACCGGAAAGTTATACATCTCCAAATGACATTTAAGCCGTACTTTGCCTGAGGACAGCTGGTATTAAGGTCACATCAGGGTCTTACCTTATTGGACATGTGCATACAAAACCACAGACCTCTGAACAGCTAAAGCAATAGACAGATCTAAAAGGTATGCTATTCCCCCACCACAGGCTGACACCGTCATCTGATCATCAGTTATCCACAAGGAGGAAAGCGGAGAAGATTCTGGTGGTTACCGCATCGACATCAAAAGGTGATGTCCAAACGCACTCTGTACCATCACACACACCTGGTTTTCTTTTTAAACCTGACCTGATTTGTGATTCATATCCGTTTCTCTTGATCAGATCACGGCTCATAATTTTCTAAAAAAAAAAAAAACCGCTAATGAACGCATTTCTTGCCTTCCAATTAAGCATTACACTTTCTCTCTGTCCACACAAAGCTCTGCGAAACTATGCCGTGATAGCTCTAATTGGAAAAATGTGTTCGCACAATCCCGCTTTTTCCTTCATGCAGAAACAAGTTCAGAGATCGTTTCCCCTTTGGTGTGATTTGCAAATACCACAAAAAAAAAGCAGGCTGCCATTACAGAGGATGCATCCTAGACATGTTTTTTTTTTTAAACCAATAACCACAATGCCTGTTGCACCAAGCAAAGTAAAGCAGTACACCCTTGGAGCTTCAACATATTTAATTAATTCGAATTACTTACTGAAATGGTGTAAATTTAGGGCAAAAGTGGCCCATTTCTGCAGGTATGTTCCCAGCTAATAGTTTACACCACCTGAATTGAACACCAAACAGGAAACCAGGATTCATATTTTGATGTCTAAGATGAGTGCACTTCTCAGATATGGAATGCAAACAGAGTGGAGTCAGCTGGGTCAGTTACAGGTCAATCATTAGTCTCATAAACCAGAATCCCAGCACTCAAAAAGAATCCAAGAAACTGCTACTTTCACAAAAAAAAAAAAAAAACCAGGTCATTTAACTGATGCTGTAAATGACTTTTTGTACAATTACATAAAGGATATTTACTTGGCACTATTTCAAACAAAAACCTGGAATAACTTTTAAGGACTGAATGTCACCAACATTATCTTGCTTAAATCAAACAAACCAAAAAAACCTAACTGTCACGGTGTTCAAAAGCAGGTTATCCTGCTGGAAACTGGCACACGGAAGTGCAGCACGCCAATCAGATTGCAACCTTCAGGATTCTGATTCTTGAGGCCAGATGTGTACACGAAAGCCTCAAATACCCTGTGGGCCATGTCCATATTAATCTACATAGATCTGAAAACTGCATTAAAATGCTCGCAGTCTACATTGGCGTTTTCAAACGTTTTCCAAAAATCGCTCGTACACATAGAAATGTCTGAAGATGCTTACATCCCTATACTGCGCATGCATAAAAACTTAAGCTTTGGCCTGTGTCATTTCTGTCAGGTATTTATTTAAAAAGTCAATCTGAAAGTTGTACAAAGTGACGTTAATCTTAACTACATTATCAAACTAGATAGCAGGCACAACAACTGCAGTACAATATCATCCACTGTCTTGTTCGTTTCGAGGTGAATGGTCACATGACCAAGTCACTAAAAATGTGTTATTGTTTTTCAATATATTTTCTCAGTCCACACTACAACATGAACACAGCATTTCGGAATTTATCCAGTCGGAGGAGTTTTCGAAAAGCTCCTTTTTCGCTGGACAAAATCATGGTCTCCGTGTGGACAGAAAGCCAAAACATAGAGAAAAAGATGCGTTTTCAAACATGTCCGGATTAATGTGGACGTAGCCTGAGACTGAGATTAGTCAATCGTTAATTGACGTCATCCCACTACCTGTAAATCCATGCTATAAATCATAAGACTGTAAGCAAACAAAACAATCCCCCCCCATTTTGTGAATGCAAAAATCGGGCGCACGGTGGCTTAGTGGTTAGCACGTTCGCCTCACACCTCCAGGGTCCGGGGTTCGAGTCCCGCCAGGGCCATGTGTGCGGAGTTTGCATGTTCTTCCCGTGTGTCGGGGGTTTCCTCCGGGTACTCCGGTTTC
>JAFFST010048065.1:69422-84489 GCA_022414735.1 Noturus placidus | reverse complement strand
ATACGTGGGCCATAAAGTGACCGACGGTCGGTCTCGACTAATCGGTGATCGATAGATAGATAGACAGAATTAAAAAATCAAGCAAACAATCACAATATTCTCAGGAGCTTGCAATTTTTCAAAATTTCTGCAAATTTGGGCCAAGGCACATCACGTGAGGTCACCACAACACGTATTTAGCCCAAGCCCTCTTCAATTCCCATGTGTTGAACATGAGCACAGCTAAAAGGTCTCATTTACCAACAAACATCACTGCAAAAGCAATCGCAATTCCATTAAATCAAGTAGTTTTCCTCAAAAATGCACAAACTCCACAAATTGCGTTGCAAACGTTTTAAAAAGCCGAAGCAAAATCAAGTATTTTTGGCCGCAAAAATCGCAAAAAAAAAAACCCTCAAAATCTTGCGATTTGACCGACATTCAGTATGTTTACATGGACAACAATAATCCAATTTTAACCTGCTTAAGACAATACTCTAAGAAACTACCACGATAACTGATTATCTTAATCCGATTAAAGTCATACTCGAAGAAACACAAATCGAATTAAGACATGTGGAGTATTGCTGTCGCATTAGTCGCATTATCGACGTGCATTACAGACATGTACATACCTTATTCACACTTAACGTCCTGTGAGAGTTTACACCTGCATCCGAAACCACATACTTACCTACTATACAGTAGGTGAAATGCATGTATTTAGGTTACTATATACAGTAGTAGGTAAGTATACGGTTTTGGAAACAGCCCAAATTAGGTTAGGTTAGACTGCTTCATCTATTTGCATGTGTAGCATGACAAATAATTCACTGCACTTGAAGCGTTCATAAAAATTAAAAACACCGAAAACTGTAAATGGTACCATATCAAACAGCAACTGTATGTTGATGCGTGAAATTCTGGAGGGACGTCGGACAGCGTGGGGACGTAATGTCGTGTGCCGTTAATCGCTCCATGTTCTATAACATGTAAAACCTGAACATGAAATTAATATTCTAAAAGTAACTCATGTAAACACCTTAAATCACAATATTGTCTTATTCAGAATAAGGTGAGTAACTAGATTACTGCTGTCCATGTACACTTAGTCACTGACACAGCAGTCAAACACACTTACTTAGTACAAACTTTATTTAAATAAATAACAAAAAAAAAAACTTTTAATTAAAAAACTAAAAGTTTTTATACAAGGGGCCATGGACTTTTTTCAATCACCCACCAGATTTTCCATGTACAGAAGTGAGTGAAAGCAATGCATTCTAGACATTAACGTGCTTACAAATCCCTCATTTAGCAACATTTTAATTAATCATTAGCAGTAAAATATCTCCTGGTCATATCAGATGCATTTGTATATTGCCTGCCATACGATCGCAGGCTCGGCTTGCACTTCTTATATGAACATGCGTGTTCTGTTTTGGCTTCACACTTCTTTCAATGGCTCGTGTATCTGGCTCAAGCTCACTCCATCTGTGGTTAGATATCTAAGACTCTTGGATTAAGCTGTAACAGATGAGCTGCATAAGGGGTCGTGTTTAAACAATTTAGTGGAAAGGCATAAAAAAATGTAAATAATTTGACACGTTTTATTTCCTCCACAAAATGTCGAACAAATGCACCATATCACACCCTGTAATTTCTATAGAGGTGTAGGCGAGTTGTATACATAATGTCCGTTTTGATGGGGGGGGGGGGGGCATCTGAGATTTTCGGTCCGTTTATAAAGCTCTATAAGCCTTCCGTTCTTTGTGTCCAGTTCTTTACTAGACTTCATATGAATAAAACGTATACAGCCAGTTTACCATGAGTCTGAACAAAACAACAGGCACTGTGCAAAATTGAAGGTGACAGTCCCAAAAGCCTCTCCGTGATGACAAAGAGAACACTTTCTGCACTCGCCGCTAAATTATGGCCAGCCTTGTGACCACCCAAAAGCCACACGGCTATATTTTAGTGATTTTTTTTTTTTTTTTAAGGCTGGCATCAACGGGCGCAGGTGAAATGTACAGCCGTGTTCCAGTCCATTTCTTTCGAGTTTACCCTGTACCCCTCCCTCGCCAAAAATACACACACTCCCCCAACCGGCTCCCGACACTAAATATCAGGTTTCCAAGGCTACACAGCATGACCGCTAATCATAGCCTTTTTTCCCCCTCCTCTCAAGCCAAGCAGATTGGAGTCTGTTTAAAATGTGTCTAGCTTGCAATAATTCTTCAAAATTGATGGCATTTCTTGTCCATCCAGCACTACACTTCAAGACACTCACAAATTTGTCACATTTAAGGGAAAAAAAAGTTGAGGCTGCACGAATATTAAAATGACGTGTGTGACAAAAGGCAACTGTCAAATTTCTTTAGAACACTTCAGCTTGCTTAATGAATGTGGAAAATTTCAGAGAACGACCAATATAACAAACAAAAGCCTTTTCTTTTTATGCGAAATCACAGCGGTATTTAGTATAACATAGAACAGCTGTGGGATGGGTAATATCAGATGGTGGCAAAGACTCAAATAAATAAATAAAATCAATATATACAAAAGAATAAAAGGAAGTTACTAAAGATATTTGGAAGATGAGAGGTTGGAAGAATGGTGAGAGAGCGAGAGAGAGTTACAGCTGTTCTCTTACAGACGAGACTGTTGGTATTAAACTGTCAAACACATGCCCGTCTGTGCACAAGGTTTTTCCTCTAACTTCCCTCCCAGTTCCTCTCGATGCTGGCGAGCGTGATCAAAGCTTCGAGTCGGGAATCCATGGGGGGGGTCACAGCCTCCCAGGACCCCAAATAATAAGCCTGATTGTTTACGTTACATGCACTCCATAAATTCTGTCCTGTCTAAGAAAGCGGGTTATCTGAATCCAGTGGCCACAGTCGGCCTGGTTGTGAATGATCCAGTAAACATCATGGAAGAAGTCTGTGACTCACTTTTGAAGCATTTTACAATTATAAAGGCCACTTTTTTGTACCGTTTGAGCGCACACTAAACAAGCCACATGATACTAAAGTCTGTGATCAATAAACAGCTGGTCAAGTTATCATCCAAAGTCCATGCTGATGTACATTCTACATTGATCTTACCTTCATGTGAGGAAGATCCTACCTCCCTCAAGCCATTCTGGATCACAAGCATGGTCAAATCAATGACAAAAAGATGCCTCTTTGCAACATGCGAGTAACCTCAGGAACTACTTAGACTTCTTAATTTGTCATGCCATAAAAACACATTAGGCTGCATACCATATAGTTCTAAAAGGGAGTTTGGGAGAATCACTAAAGTTGTGTCATAAGGCAGGATTTATTAGGAGGTTAAGTATCCTCCTGCTGCTTTTGAACTTTTTCAGAAGGCCTCGCAACACATTTGTCAAGGAAGGAGGGGGTTACAGCAGGGATGCTAAAGCAAACCTACATTTGGTACACCTCCTGTCATCAACAGTATGCAATGCATGCTTCAAGTACTTTTCAAATTAGGACTTGGTGATTTACAGTCTTAAAAAAAAAAAAAAAGTGGCAAGGTAGATTTTCAGCAGAATGTCCACGCACACACACACACACACACACACACACACGGTACTAGCAAACTCCCCTATAGAACTAATGTAAACGAACATTAATGTTCTGTTCTATTAATCATGACCAGTGCGGTACATAGTCTACAAAAACTAAGAAAATATTACCACACATTTACAAAGTCAGTCATGTTGAACAGAAGCAAAACAGAATCCAAATTAGGCGTTTTATTTTCCAAACTTTGCTGTGGGATTCCCCACTGCACTACGCTAGTAAATCAAGTCTCCTTTGTGTCCCCGGTACAGTTCAACACCAGCCCATGCAATCTGCTCCTGACTGTTCTGATGCACAGACTACGATAAGGAATACTGAGAGTTTAAACCGAAACCACAGCAACTAAGCGAACAAAATCCTACGCTTCCTTGTTTGCACTACAATTTGCTTTTCACCTGGAAATCTTACCAACTCTTGTTGGTATGCCAACAGCATAATACAGTCATATTTTTGCGTCATGTGTTTGCGATTTCTTCCAGTCACATCCCTGTTAAGGTGGCACGACGCATCAGGCCTGTTTCACTTGTATTGCTACATATTGCAAAAAGTCACGCGATGCATTAAAATGACATTTTTGAATGTCTAAAAGAGCCACAGAGACACCTGGAGTGTCTAAAAGGTTTGGTCGGGAGGCTTCAAGTGCTAAAGAAGAGCTCATTTTTAAATTTCAGTTCCACCAGTAATGTGAACGCCAGCAGGGCTATAATGATTAGCCAGGATTATACTGTGCGGTTTCAGTCTCGGCTGCACACAAATATTCGGTGAAAGACGCTGCAAAGCGCAGTTAGACCCGGCCCAAACTCACAAGTGCACACAGCACTGTGAAAACGATCATCTGCAATAGGTCGTGTGTAATTAGGACAGACTCTGGTTGGCATTTCGCCCAGCACTTGTTTCCTCAGAGCAAACTCAAATGCAGCAAAGAGGGAGGCAGAACCTGTGCTTCAAAGCAACAAACAGCTTAATTGATCCCTTTCCTTCTGCAAAGCGGGGACCGGGTCTGCTTAAATCCCCTTCGCCTGAAATGAAACGGAGCGCCTTTCCTCATATTCGGTCTTGTTTCTGAGAACGAAGAAAGTGACAGGTCTGAGGAGGAGGTGAAAAAATTCAAAACTGTGGCACACACAGATGGAAGACGGCTCTCAAAAGTGCAAAAGAGTTCTTGTTTACTTCTTAGCTTTTCTGTATTTAGATCAAAAAATAATACTTAAACGCACATATTTGAATAAACAAACAAACAAACAAAAAAAAAAGTGTTAACCTAAACTATTTTATTTTTTTAAGTCCATGCGCATTAACAACAACAACAACAACAACATGGAATGTCCAAATTTGAGATGCTCCAAGGTGAGACAAATCCAAGCAGATGTAGACATCGGACACATCACGCACCTCTTTTTGGTCTGGGGAAACTTTCATGCAGATGAAACACGACTTTCTCCACAAAGTGCTGGATGTTGGTGTGCTCCGGCCCGCGGACAAACACCATCCAGTCGTGTGTGAAGCCCTCAGCGGTGGGTTTCTTCCGGACCTGAGCGCGGTGCCCGAGCTCCAGCTTCACCTGAACAGCACCCTGCAATAGCACCAAGAGAAAACAACTGTAGATCTAATAAGCTACCGCATCCATCCCATCCGACCGCACGATCAAAATGCACTGACTACTTTTAATAATCTCTCATTGCACTTTTTTTGTTCACTATTATTTATTTCTTTTCGCATGCGTGCATGCACGCGCGTGTTAGTGCACACCGGATCTCCAGACCCGCTCCTCGGCTTTACTGCCGGCTTTACCGAACAGCACCACGTTTTGTCTGAAGACGCGTCCTGCAGCATACAACTATTCTCAACTATTTCGACTACACTTTCGAAAACATTCATGCACATTCCCGTACGCGTTGATTCAGCGCATACGCCTCCTTCGCGCGCGCGCGCGAGAGAGAGAGAGAGAGAGAGAGAAAAACAACGGCGCTAAGGCGCGAGCACCGTTTCAGCAGGTATATCCTACTTACCGAGCTGGCCATCCTCGAGGCCACGGGATAATGCTATTTCATGGAGAATTTTCTTTAAATAACGCTAGCACGGACTGCGGACGGCCGATGGCGGACATGGTCTCTTAATTGAGCCCCAGCCCGAGTTTCAAGGAGTGAAGTGAAGTGAGACGCATGCGCCCTGGACCTACGTGGACGCGTAAAGGCAAGCGCGCGCGCACGCTCACGCACGCTCCAGAGAGAACGCACCGATTGGCTACTTCCAAAGCCACATTCTAGCTCGTGCCAAAAACAGGACACCTCTATTGACTGGTCGTGTAGCCTACTGTTTGAACGCTGTTTAGGACACTAACACGCTTTTTCGACGTAATGTACTGTACGTTGTATTTCGACGTGGTTTTTTTTTTTTTGGTCTCTCCAAAAAACCCTGTGCTAATATACAGGTTAAGTGTGCAGAAAGTAAGCGTTTAGACATAATTACATAATAATCTCCTTAAAGAGAACATGACACGCACCTCGTCTGAACCGAGTGGACTTCTGTGTTGCTACATTTTGCCACAAATTGTCCGCTTGTTATAATTCACAATGCTTCGTCAGGAACTTAAGAAGAAGACATTGAAACTGTCTTTTGAATCAAATGGTGTCTTACTCCTTAAATCAGTGGTGCTCAAAGCAGGGTCCATGAAGCAAAGAGCATCCCTCATCTTTTATTTTGTGACTAGTGGAAATCACAAAGCAATATTATTATTAAATCATTATTTATTTAGTTCTTATAGTTATTAACCTATTTATATGGTCACCGGAATCATTTTTTTTTTTTAAAGTTGAACCTAAACCTAATCTAATGCTAGTTTTTGAAAGGTGTAGGAACACGCACACCTAGGGACAATTTAGAGTCAGTATTCCACCTATAATGACTTTTTTGAGAGGAGACTGGAGTGAACCGACATGGACACAAGAAGAACATACAGATACTCCACACAGACTAAGGATTGAGCCTGGACCCACAAAGCTGTGTAGTGCCAATCCTACACATTGTGCCACCAGACCAGCCTAATTATCATTGTACACAATTAAATACTAATCCTAATATTTCATCCATCCATTTTCCATACTGTTTATCCTGCATTTAGGTCATGAGGAGCCTAGAGCCTATCCCAGGGAACTCTGGGTACAAGGCAGGGGACACACTGGATGGGGTGCTAACCCATCACAGGGTACAATCACGCGCGCGCACACACACACACACACACACACACACACAGTACAGACAATTTGGAAATGCCAATCAGCCTACAATGCATGCCTTTGGACTGCGAAGGAAACTGGGGTACCTGGAAGAAACCCCCAAAGCAAACTCCACGCATAAAGGGCTGAGGCATGAATCGAACCCCAAAACCTGGAGTTGCGAGGCAAACATGTTAACCACTAAGCAGGCCATGGCCCGTACTAATATTTCAAAAGTTGTATTATGTTCATAAATAAATCCTAAATGAATACTCACTACTCAAGGTGTCCTAAGCTCACTTTTCATTATATAAGACATGAGTGCAGTGTATATTCTCCAGTTTTTTGTTTGGTTGTTTCTTTGTACATGGTTACAAAATGATAACACTCATCAAATAGAGTACTAAATAGTATATAAGTGTTGTTTTGGAGAAGTTATTTTTGGCAACATATGTCTGGAGTGTAAGGTTCTTACAGTAAACTATTGAACTTTCTAAAAACTTTACATTATTGTTATTAACTTACATACTTAACAGAAGGTTTGAATCCAGTTTGGAAATGATTAATGAAAGTTAAATTTGGAAAGTCCTCTGTTAAGGTGAATACTGACATTGGTGTTACTTCCTCTTCAGATGTTGATAAGCCATATGGCTAACCATGTGACTGGCAGTTATCCAGTGATTTGCAATGTCCACTCTAAGCAGAATTGGGAAACAAAGCTTATTTCATTAGCAATGTTTTGGACGGACTGACAGTTTGAAATAAGCAAATGAATGGTGGTGCACATAGTTTACAGATCACTGGGAATTTCAAATTTCACACTATTTTTGCTTTTGCTGTAAGTCACTTTGGATGGATGTGATTACATGTAAGCAGCTAGTTGGACATAATTTGCTAATTTCAAGCTTTCAAGAATATTGGTATGTCAGTCAGTGCTCTAAACCCTGCTGAGACCAGATGGTGTAACAATCCACACAGCTGAGCTACACGACAATGTACAGGTTTCTTTCTGTGCAATTATTGTATGGCATATCAGCTTTCACATTCACTATGTCTTCTTTTCTAAATAGTTGTCTGCTCCTTGTATTCAAAATTTCAGTGGCACTGTACATTTCACCACACAGCCATTTCAGCAGTCCAGCTGATTAGCACTGAACTTTCACTTAATTTGGATTAAAACTAGAAAGTACTGTCAGAATTATTTCTGTAACTACTGAAACACTTTAATGGGAAAAAAGCACATGTAAACATGGCCTATCAGTGTATTTTTCATTAATACCTTAACTTTCATCATTCATGTTAGTGTTGCATTTAGTAAAACAGCTCTCATATTCACTGATGTATGCCAGATGTATACACCAGATGTTTTCCTTTTTTCTTTTTCAATTCAGCACATGAATGAAAAAATTGCTGCAAAATCAGCAGCTCACTAAAGTCAGTAAGAAGTGCGAGCATCAGCTAGGTCAGAGAAACCATCACAGAGAAATGGACTGGAGTGTGTTTTAAACAATGTTAGTGATTTTTTGCTAGCAAACCAAGTGCACACAAATACATGATGAGGTTGGACACAATTTTCATTTGTTAAACTGGTTCTGATTCTGCTTTAGAGAGATGGAAATCTTGATTTAACTCACCAATTTGGCATAAAATTAAGTGGGATAATGTATTATGAATCACTGCCCTATATGCACCAGAGCTCCTGATTGTTTTATATCATACATGTCAACCAACAAATAGGTTTACAAAAAAGTGATTTCTTTTCACACCGACAAGCACCTTTTACCACACACCCAAAATCTATGTCAAACGTATAATATAAATATAATATTCCTTCTTAATTTACTACACTGGATAAAGCAACATCCATTTATGCTGTATAAAAACAATTCGTTGATGCTAATTGTAAGCCATAGACAGAAAGGGGCGTGGTTACATGGATGGTACAGCTCTATTTAAATAACCCTTGCCACCCTGACATTGACTCAATTCTCTATGAGGTCTGTTACTTCTAGGTAAATTTATGCATGCATAATAAATCATACCTAAGTTGTGTTGGTTTGAATCAGTGGTTTTGCAGCCAGGAATGCCTTTAACTGTAAAACTAATTCCACAGACACCATTAAAACATGTCTATACAAATATCCGGTGCATTGATTAAATCTGTACCATAACAATTAGTCTAATAATCATAATAATAATAAAAACAACATCAACAATAATTAAATAATAATAACATTTAATATAACAACAACAACAACAATAATAATAATAATGATAATAATATTTATAATTATATATAATAATACTGTTCGTAGGAGTAGTAGTAGTAGGCGTAGGAGTAGTAAGAGTTGAAATGGGAGTAGTAGTAGGAGAAGAAATGGGTGTAGTAGTAATACTATTAGTAGTAGGAGTGGTAGATGTAAATGGCATAGGAGTAGTAGCAGTAGCAGGAGGAGTAGGAATAGATGTAGCAGGAGCACTAGGAGTAGTAGGAGTAGAAGTAGTAGGAGTAATAGAAGTAGCAGTAGTAGTAGAATTAGTTGTAGGAGTAGTAGAAGCAATAGTAAGAGTAGTAATAGGATTAGCAGTAGGAGGAGTGGTAGGAGTAGTAGTAGTAGTAGTAGTTGTTGTAGTAGTAGGAGTAGAAAGAGAAGTAATAGGAGTAGTAGTAGTAGTAGGAGGAGGAGGAGTATGAGTAGTAGAGCTAGTAATATGAGTAGTAGGAGTAGTAATAAGAGTAGTAGTAGGAGGAGGAGGAGGAGGAGAAGGAGGAGGAGGAGTAGTATGAGTAGTAGAGCTAGTAATAGGAGTAATAGGAGTAGTAATATAAGTAGCATCAGTAGTATCAGTAGTAGCAGCAGTAGTAATAATAGAAGTACTAGGAGTAGTAGTAGGAGTAGTAACATGTCAACTAAAAAAGGTTTATTTAATTTAATTTAATTTAATTTAGAGTTCTTTTAGGAGTAGTTATAGGAGTAGTAGGAGTAGGAGTAGAAGGACTACTAGTAGGAGTAGTAATAGGAGTAGTAGTAGGAGGAGGAGGAGGAGAAGGAGGAGGAGGAGTAGTATGAGTAGTAGAGCTAGTAATAGTAGTAATAGGAGTAGTAATATGAGTTGCATCAGTATTATCAGTAGTAGCAGCAGTAGTAGCAGCAGTAGTAGTAATAGGAGTACTAGGAGTAGTAGTAGGAGTAGTAACATGTCAACTAACAAAAAGGTTTATTTAATTTAATTTAATTTAATTTAATTTAATTTAATTTAGAGTTCTTTTAGGAGTAGTTATAGGAGTAGTAGGAGTAGGAGTAGAAGGACTACTAGTAGGAGTAGTAATAGGAGTAGGAGTACTAGTAGAAATAGTAATAGGAGTAGAAGGAGTACTAGTAGGAGTAGTAATAGGAGTAGTAGGAGTAGTAATAGGAGTAGTAGGAGTAGTAATAGGAGTAGTAATAGGAGTAGTGGGAGTAGTAGTAGGAGTAGAAGGAGTAGTAATTGGAGTAGAAGGAGAAGTAGTAGGAGTAGTATGGTAGTAATAGTAGTAGTAGGGTAGTAATAGGAGTAGTAGGAGTCGTAATATGAGTAGTAGGAGTAGTAATAGTAGCAGAAGGAGTAGTAGTAGGAGTAGTAGGAGTAGTAATAGGAGTAGTAGGAGTAGTAATAGGAGTAAAAGGAGTAGTAGTAGGAGTAGAAGGAGTAGTAGGAGTAGTAATAGGAGAAGTAATAGTAGTAGAAGGAGTAGTAGTAGGAGTAGTAATAGTAGTAGAAGGAGTAGTAGGAGTAGTAATAGGAGTAGTAAGAGTAGTAGGAGTAGTAATAGTAGTAGAATGAGTAGTAGTAGGAGTAGTACGAGTAGTAATCGGAGTAGTAGTAGTAGTAGGAGTTGTAATAGGAGTAGTAGGAGTAGGAGTAGTATTGTAGTTCATCCATCGACATCCATGAGGACCACACAGTATCATCAGTTTAAGTGAAAGTGCGATCGAAGATGGCTGATTAGTCCAATCCGAGCCTGGAATTCTCGGTTGCAGTGGGGACATAGAAGATCAGACTGCCACCCTAGTGAAGAGGAAATACCAGCCTTGGACTTGCGAAGAAGACGTTTCCCTGCTGTATAACACAGTCTCTTTTGTTCGTAGGAACCATCCTGAACTCATCTGCGCCACGCCGAGTGATCACCGGCTATGCTTTCCCAGTTTTCAAGGTCTATGTTACAGTTCTTGAGAGAGGCCTTGAGGGTATCATTAGTAGAAGTAGTAATTGGGGAAGTTGGAGTAGTTGGACTACTACCAGTTACAGTGCATCTGGAAAATATTCACAGCGCTTCACTTTTTCCACATTTTATTATGTTACAGCCTTATTCCAAAATGGATCAAATTCATTATTTTCCTCAAAATTCTACAAACAATACCCCATAATGACAACATAAAAGAGTTTGTTTGAAATCTTTGCAAATTTATTAAAAATAAAAAAAAAAACAAAAAAAGTACATTTACATAAGTATTCATAGCCTTTGCCATGACACTCAATATTGAGCTCAGGTGCATCCTGTTTCATCCTTGAGATGTATCTACAACTTGATTAGAATCCACCTGTGATAAATTCAGTTGATAGGACATGATTTGGAAAGGCACACACCTGTCTATATAAGGTCCCACAGTTAACAATACATGTCAGAGCACAAATCAAGCCACGAAGTCCAAGGAATTGTCTCTAGACCTCCGAGACAGGATTGTATCGAGGCCCAGATTTGGGGAAGGGTACAGAAACATTTCTGCACCATTGAAGGTCCCAATGAACACAGTGGCCTCCATCATCTGTATATGGAAGAAGTTTGGAACTACCAGAACTCTTCCTAGAGCTGGCCACCCGGCCAAACTGAGCGATCGGGGGAGAAGGGCCTTAGTCAGGGAGGTGACCAAAAACCCAATGGTCACTCTGACAGAGCTCCAGCTTGTCTCTGTGGAGAGAGGAGAACCTTCCAGAAGAACAACCATCTCTGCAGCACTCCACCAATAGTATGGTAGAGTGGCCAGAGGGAAGCCACAGCCCACCTGGAGTTTGCCAAAAGGCACCTGAAGGACTCTCAGACCATGATGAAACAAAGATAGAACTTTTTGGCCTGAATGGCAAGTGTCATGTCTGGAGGAAACCAGGCACCAATCATCACCTGGCCAATACCATCCCTACAGTGAAGCATGGTGGTGGAAACATCATGCTGTGGGTTTTTCAGTGGCAGGAACTTGGAGTCTAGTCAGGATTGAGGAAAAGATAAATGCAGTGATGTACATCCTTGATGAAAACCTCCTCCAGAGCGCTCTGGACCTCAGACTGGGATTCCAACAGGACAAGGATCCTAAGCACACAGCCAATATAACAATGAAGTGGCTACAGGACAACTCTGTGAATATCCTTGAGTGGCCCAGCCAGAGCCCAGACTTGAACCAGATTGAACATCTCTGGAGAGATCTGAAAATGGCTGTACACCGACGCTCCCCAGCTTCAGAGGTCCTGCAAAGAAGAATGGGAGAAACTGCCCCAAAATAGACTTGAAGCGGTAATTGGTGCCAAAGGTGCTTCAACAAAGTATTGAGCAAAGGGTGTGAATACTTATGAACATGTGCTTTTTAAAAAATTTTTATTTTTAATAAATTTGCAAAGATTTCAAACAAACTTCTTTCATGTTGTCATTATGGGGTATTGTTTGTAGAATTTTGATGGATGCACTGTAATACATTTGGCACCTTTACACTTTGTTGCATATTTACACAACATCTACGTGCATTGTTTATATATTGTAAATATTTGTGCTTATCTCACTCATCTCCATAAAATAGTATTATTTTGCTTGTTTTTTTTTTGTTTTTTTTTTTACAGGGTACTTCTTTACATTATTTTATTTTTCTTTTATTGTTTTTACGTTATCTGCAAACGTTTTTCAATCGCTTTTTGTCTGTACGTATGACCCTTCTCGCTCGCCGTACAAACATGTGGCTGTGACGCGTTGCTCTGAGTTGGAGAACTCTGAACGCTACAAGCAGACAGTTCCGGTAAGTTCATTCAACTTTCACTCATTTAGTATTCACTCGTATGTGAGGCATCTACATCTCTTTTTACACAAAGTGCGTCACTCTCAGTGCAGCAGTCTGCAAAAAATGGTGCTCAAAGCGAGTGCTCCAGAGCTAGTAAATTTAACACTGACATCCTTTGCCAACCAATCATCCATCTTCAACCGCTTACTCCTTTTCAGGGTCACGGGGGAACCTGGAGCCTATCCCAGGAGGCATCGGGCACAAGGCGGGGTTACACCCTGGACAGGGCCAACCAATCAAATCTGTTTAAAGCAATACATGTAACTCGTAGAGTACATCAGATTAAACAGATGAACTTCCGAGACGCGACTGTATCTGCTTGTGTTAGAGGGTTGCCATTAAACACACTCTAACACAATATAATTGAGCATGTTTCCCCTCTCACTGAAGACACAGAGGAGCTACATAGGCTGGATCTGATGATGAAAACAGCTCCACGTGCGTGTTGAGTCTGTATGTGCAGTACAGACAGTGTAGTATTATAGTGCACGCACAGGCAGTGCCGAGCAAGCGCTCCACATTGTTCAGGGAAAAGTCACAGCATGCTGGAAAGCTCTGGAATATTTTCCATTTATGTGCTGTGCTGAGGACTGCTTTGTTTTCCAAGACCTGCTTCCCTACATCTTTTGCTGTGGTGGCTAATTTCACACTCATTCAAACATCTCTCTCATCTAAAGAGATGACAATTTAGCAGAGTCATTGCAATCTGCTGTACTGTACAGTGTGGTAGTTAATTACAGGGTTGCCAGATCTGCAGGAAAACCAGCCTTTTCTACATACTTTACATTGTGTTCAACATTCAACCTAATGACAAGTGAGACGTGTTTTGAACCATTTTAGACTAACGTTGAAGTTTTTGACCAAACTTGCAGTCTGAAATACTGTATATTGGTATAAATAAACTATAGTTCTGAGAGTGATTTAGATGAATTCACGAACACAGAGCGTAATCCATTCATACACTAATGTACAGTGCTGGGAAAAGTAGCAGAATGTGTGAGTGCATGTTTTAATATGCAGTAGTTAATAATAATAATAGACAAAAAAAAAAAAAAGAACTTAACCCTGCTGATTTAAAATATCTATAAATAAATTAACCAAATTTGCTGGAAAAGTGCAGACACTGCTTAACTGACACCGGAACATTTGAGACCATTTTTTTCTGGCCTGATGTTCTCCATTGACCAGCTTTATAAACCCACTATACGGACCTCTGTTGTCTGGATATTTGCATAAACATGAGATACACAAATCAGCTATAATTGTAAACGTTTCCTAAAAAAATATCAATACCATTGAATATTATCTTAATATCCTAAGGGAATTCATATTCATTCTACTTTCTGCCATCTTTATGCTGCACTGCTTTTTTTTAAAAAAAAAAAAATTGTTTTATGAAAGCTGACCCCCAGACTGTTTGAGATTTGTCATATTCCCATCACACATTCACTTTCCTACAAGGTTGTGCTGAAAACATACCTGGTCTTCTGCGATAAAAGACACGTGTATTTCTCTGGTTGCTGTCTGAAATACTGTCACACTAGAGACAATTCAGCTTGTGGAGCGCAGAGCCACTGTGCTGGTGTGTCACTTATCACTTGTTAAAGGGTGAGGCAAAGAATGCAGGGCCTCCGTCGTCACTCCCATGTGCTCTGTGTTTGAATATCTGTCTTAATCTGCTGCTTCCAGAAGCCTGTGTCAATCAGACGACACAGAAACTGACAAAACGTGAAGCATCAGCAGTCAGCAACTGTTGCTTTGTCCATACGAGACTAGTGACTCAGGCTGTTCTGCTGATAAGACGTGCCCTTACTGTGTGCACCTGTCAGCTGTTTTAACTGCAAGCTTTAGGGTGGTTTTCCTAGACACGTACACATTGTTTTAGTGTTGTTAAAGCTAAGCCAAAGCTACACAACAGCCTGGGTATTGATATTCCGTGAGCTTTGCTGGACTGTAAAAGTATCTGAAGTGTTTGTTGTCTCTAAAGCCGTGGCAGGTTTGACCAGCGAGTGCTTCTTGTAAGTAGAAATGTCTGCTTGAGATGAACATGATCACATACTGTCACTATATTTACTGAATCAATCACCATCTATATTTATATATTTATATTTGTATTTATTCATTTAGCAGACGCTTTTATCCAAAGCGACTTACAAATGAGAGCACACTCACACACCAATGGTAGCAGAGCTGCATGCAAGGT
>JAFFST010048065.1:38935-57006 GCA_022414735.1 Noturus placidus | reverse complement strand
ACAAACATGCAAAGGAACAGGAAATGAGGAAGGGGGCAAACACTTTTTCACACCACTGTATGTAATGACAACTGTTTTTGCATTTGCATTCTAATGTAGTTATCTGTTCACTAAATATGCCATGTCTGCCGTTTTGGCTTTGTTCAGCGGGGTGTGGTCCCTCAGTGGCAGTTACTAACCACAAAGGGGGCCTACAATAGGTCTGTGTCACTGACTTTGCACAAAATGTATTTGGTGTGAGCATTTAGATGATTTTGATCAATGAAATTAGCATCACTTTCATTTTCTTTCTTCATGACATCATGCATTGGGATTTTGTTTAGGAGTTCACCGCATCAGTCATTATTGATATTCTTTCATTAAACATGCTGGCATCTGAAGCAGTGGGGTTCTTCCCACTTAGTTTAGGAATCCCTTAGTAAATGTTCCTCTCATTTGACTTCCTGAATAGTTTTTAGGGATAAACTCTTAGTTGCAAACTTTTAGTGCCACAGAAGGGAGTAACAAGATGGGATTCCTTTTGAATATGGCTGCAGATAAAAAAAACTGATGATACTATGTACCTATTACCTAGTGAGGGAAAATACATGTTAGCAGAGGGGGCTTGGGAGCTTTGTCCTATCACCACAGGTCACATGTCTTCATGAGTTATTGCTCATAAATTGTCCCCCTAATATGATCAAGCCCTTGGGGATGGCTGTCTCATTAGTAGTGATAAACGTATAATTTGATTTCTTCTGGTGAAATCAATCAATAGTGATGAGTCTTAACAGTCTTACATTTATCCAATTTACAGGCATTGCTAGGTGAACTTGCTTATTGCCGTCCATCCATAGAACATATGGAAAATCCCCAGCTTTGTGATCCATGGTTCTGGGGTCATGAGCATGTCAGGGGTATAGCAATAATTGTGGGGGAGGGGTAGTTTCTGTTCTTTACCCCTTAATCCTCAGCTAATGCTTCCAGAGTGATTAATTTTTGCCTGCTTTTAAATATAACGCGGGCATCATATGTTTGGCGAAACCGTGGCCTGGTTAAAACTAGTGTACACTGAGAACTGTTCACCAGGCTTTGACTCTCTTGGGTGCTGCCTTGCGAGAAGATGAATGTCTGGAGAGCTTGTCTTTGCATGAACTCATCTGGGATTGCAGCTTGGCCGTCAGAGAAGGTGCCAGAATTAATGGAAGTGGCTTGGTGATGCCCAGGCTGCCCATCTGCCTGGTGCCACCTCCACAATCTGTTGTAGGGTCACAAGGCCATTTAGAAAATATTACCATCCAAATCATAATGTCTCTTGGTAATGCTCTTTTAGTTAATGATCTACTTAATATTAGGTGGTAGTGACTGAATATGCCCTTGACTGTGTTAAATAAATGTGTAAAGATTAGAAAGAAAACATAAAAGGGTCATTTATTTGCATTCAACTTGGGACAATTTGGATATTGAAGTATAGTGTTAAACTCTTACGCAGTTAACATAGGAAGCATCCAACTGAAAATGTAGTCAAGTGGAAGTCAGAAAGCTGATACTTTTTAAATGTACTCAAGTACTAAACAGTAAATGTTTTTAACTGATGAAATAAAGTAGGTCATAGCAACATAGGTTAAGTTATTTAAATTTTTTACATCTGAAGTTCATTGGCTGAATGAGAGAAGACAACTTTGAGATTTGAACAACTTTGGTCTAAGGTGTATTTATTATTTTTTTCTTGAAAATGGAATTAAGTAATATTACATTTCAATAGTACTCAAAGGATAAATATGCTAAAATAATAATTCTACTAAGTAGAATAATAAAGTACTGATCAAGTGGTTAGTGGTTAAAGTAATGCTACATGTAAAACGAGTTAAATTGTGTTTTGAGAATTGAAAACAAAAAAAAACAATAAAATACCTTTGATTCGTGGTTGTCCCCATGAGCGAAACACATCCAGTTCAGATCCTTCACAAGCAGAGCAACCTGTACATGTCTTAAACTTAAACTGCTGCCCTTATGGCCCTCTGTTTGCGTTGTGAACTTGCAGTTAAACTCTATGAAAAGAAGGTCAGGGTGTCGTGCAGCCATTGAATAGACACTGAAGGCAGGTAATGGTGTGGCTGTCTGGCCAAACTGGAGCCTGATTGATGGGTTCCAGAGATGTGAATATTGCCCTGGTTGGATGGGGAACGCCAGAAGATAGATAAGGAGATAAATGCTTTAGAGGCCTGTCTGGGAGAATAATAGATGGCTTCTGTTCAGTGTTAACCCTCAGACTGAGGTGTGCCTGACAGTCGGGGTCACAGAATGGAATGACTTTGCTCCAAATACAGAACCTGGCAGATCATTTAGTCGAGAACCTAAGCTCCAGCAAGATGAAGTACATGGGCGTAAACATCGTGGTTTGAATCATTCCACTTCTTCTTTCTCACATAGTGTTCGAGTCTTGCAGAGTTATTTTTTTATTTCTAAATAAAAACAGTTCATCCGCTGTGAACGTGTCATTAACATGCTGTGTCATGCGTCAAGTTGCATGAACTGTTAACTTTGTAACCTGCAAATACATGTGTGAAAGTTTCATGTGAAAAACCAGGCAGAGCTCAGAGTTTGTTTGGTTATTTTTTATTTTTTGGTAACAGTTAATATCACCAGGCACTGTACAGAAACCTGGTGAGATTTAGCAAAAAATAAGTAAATAAATCAAATTTCGTTACACATGAGGAAAACATCCACCACGTTTGCCTAAACGACTTTGGATATTAACGAAAGGCTTTCAGCATTTTGTGAACATTAATAAAATGTTATTTGCTCAACCAAAAGCTTTGAACATTTTTACTTATGTTTAGTTATCAAAATATCTGCCCTCTTCCGCATACTTAGAGATCCTGTTAATCCTTAGGTTTCAGATCATACAATGTACAAATGTAAGTATTTTCTGAAAATTTCTCTGATGTCAACACCAGGTGTCGGGCAAAAGTATTTATCATCTTGCATAATTCAATTCAGTTCAATTTTATTTGTATAGCGCTTTTAACAATGATCATTGTCTCAAAACAGCTTTACAGAAATATATAAACACAGGATATAGATTTAATGTTTGTGAATGTATCCCAATTGAGCAAGCTAGTGGTGACGATGGAAAGGGAAAAACTCCCTAAGATGTTAAGAGGAAGAAACCTTGAGAGGAACCTGACTCAGAAGGGAACCCATCCTCATCTGGGTAACAACGGATAGTGTAAAAGCAAAGGAAAGTTCATTATGGTTTTATATAAAGTCTGTAGAACTAGTCCACTGTTCACTAAAGGAGACACGAGTGCAAAACTGCATATGGTAATTGCAGTCCCAGGGCCAAATTAGTGACTGTAGTCCCAGCAACCACATTGAGAATGTCCAAGTGGAATTGGAGCTGATGAGCGCTCCATCCAGAGAAAGGGCATCCGAATGGATCGGGCCGGTCCGGAGAGCAGAAAGGATTAGGATCACTAGCATCTCCGTAAAATCATGTGTGGCTCGACAGAAGGAGAGAGGGAGAGGTAGGTAAAAAGAGGGACAGATTGTTAGGTAAGACTGTGTTTTGCGTAAAAGAAAGTCAACTCATGGTAAGCTTGAGTAAACAAATACGTTTTCAGCCTGGATTTAAACACTGAGACTGTGTTTGAGTCCCGAACACTCACTGGAATTCTGCTCCATAGCTGTGGTGCTTTTGTAAGAGAAAGCTCTTCCCCCTGCTGTAGCCTTTACTATTCGAGGTGCTGACATATAGCCTGCATGATGATGAAGTGATCGGTGTGATTGATTTCTGGATAAATATCCTTATAATAACTAATATGTTTCTGTTAATTGAAGATTGTTTGTGTACATTTGGCCTAGGAGCTGCCCTCATCCGTACATCACAGTGCTGGAGAATCGGCCTGATTGCTGGGCTGCTCTTCTGCAGGAGATTGATGACTTCATCCAGCTGGCTGCTGACAAGTAAGAGCTCCCCTTCAGCATATTGGTCAGACAAGAGGCCTTGAGAGAGATAACGCATGCATAGTCTCTCTCATTTTCTTTCTCTATCTAATAACCAGTCTACTCTTGGTTAACTTTACTTCTGCCAGATCAGGTGTTTCAATGATTTATTTTAAAAGGTTAAAGGATCAGAAAAGAATTTTACAGAATTTTGCAACCAGTCTCTGACTTGCCAATAAATGTACCACCAGATAGTCTGCTTTCCATTTGTTTTATTCAGTTAGATCCAATATCATTCGCTGGTAATTACAATGAAGAAACCAGCATTTTATCTTGGTTCATTTTAACAAGCTGATTCTCAATGATGCATTTCTTTGTGTGCCAGTGACGAGCCGTTGTTTATCTCCATGCTGGCTCCGTTCCTGCGTTACCTTTACTGTGAGCCTCAGAGGCTGGCAGAGAATGCACTGCTCAGACATGGATTGCTCCGAGTGCTGCTGCAGCGCCGGGAGGTCACTCAGGTTCACGGCTCGGTCTGTGCACGGGTCACCCACCAGATCCTGCACTGCCTTTTCAATTTGTTCCCTCATATACTGGTAAGCATCTTAAAATGAATCATGGATATGAATGCTTTTATTAACATCTGGAAAGACTCCTGCGTTAGTTATAGGTATTGTTGATCTACAGTTTATTCTCTTATGCACACAGTGTTATTGTAAAAAAACAAAAAAAAAACTACGTTACAAATATTCCTGAGGTCTATATAGAATGAGTGCACCTATTTTGATGAAGATTTACACTCTGTGCTCGCTATAAATGAAGCCGGATAATGCTGAATGGAGTCCTGAGTGCAATGCGTGCCAAGGTTTTGTTTTGCCTAAAGAATAAATGTAGTAATTATTAATGAGCAGAGATTGCAGATTTTTTATTTTATTATAAATTCTGAAAGAAAAGTTAATTATAATATGCTAGATAATAGTTTGTTATAGTCATTGAAAATCAGTATACTCCTTATACCTAATTGCTATTGGGTGATCTCTGCTACTGCATGGTGAATTGCTTCTGTTGTTCTGGTGGATGTAGGTGGACAGCATTACAGCTGTGGTGGAGATCAGTTCCATGGCCGAGTCGCTAAGCTCTGCTCTGCTGGCTGACCCTGAGCGCTGGAGGACTGAGTTAGTGCAGCTAGCACTGCAGCTCATGTGTGTCTGTCACCTCAGCCTCCAGCTGGGAGGAGAGCTGAGGTCTTTACTCCACACCTTACACTGTCTCCTGCCTGTCTGTAAAGAGGTAAGACCTACTGATGGTTGAGTCTGAGCTGCTTTTGGGAAAGCTCAAGGTAGTACAGAGCTGTAGGAAATTTATTCAGCACCTTCAGATTCAGTTTCTTTAGACACATCTCTTCATTTTATTTAGAAAACACTTGTAAATGTAAGTCATTTTTATACACTGCATGTGACCTCGATTATTAGCAATGCAAATAATATATATGCAATTACATTAAGTTAAGGCTGCATCGTGTGTATTCACAGGTCTGATTGAGCGCAGGTTAACTGGCATGAACTTAATCTTTGTAATATAATTGTCTTTAACTTGAATATTCATATTTATGACCGAAACTGAGCCAATTACATATGCTGCACCTTTGTTCACAGATGCTTTATATTTAATAATGTCAACAAAACTCCATAAAAGGTTAAGCTCACATAGAGCTACAAATGCAAACTGCGGATTAAATGGTGATGGAGCGCCTTCTAAAGGCAGAATGAGCTAAATGTTCCAGTAATGCAGCTCAGCTATTGGAGGGTATGGGATACCACAGCTACATACTAACACTGATTTCGACTCGGTTGCAACTTGTAATTCCCCTTCTCCAAGCAGTAAAATCCAAAGAAAACGCCCCCATAATTTGAAATTCCGACTCGTCAACTTGGAGTGTTGTTCTCAACTACGAGTTCCTTCATCATGACGTCAAATCAACATACCGTCAATATTACTATACAGTTCACTGTATACATCACTCTTCACAGTTAGCTGGCTAGCTTGTTGCTTTTTATTTTGTTTATTTTTATTCTTGGGCACTGATCAGGAAGTCGGCCATTTTAAGAGCCATCTTAATCACAAAATCCTGCCAGGTCACTGGAACGTTCGCTTCCGAAAAAGTCCCACAATGCACCGCAAAAACCAGGGAGTATCGATGTTCACTGTGTTCCCTTACTAGAACTGTCATCATTTTTTCTGAAGCATCTCACCTTGAAAAAAAAATAGCAGAAGAACTTTCAGCCCACTTCCAGGTACAAATGCAAGAAGCTTGTTATCGTTGTTGTGGCTCTCAAATGATTACTTATTTGATGTTCTATATATAGTTTGTTTTAATCTGACTTTTTAAGTGTTTAATGATTTTTTTTTTTTAAATCCGCTAGCTAGATTACGATCCTGCTTGAAGTAAATGGTGCACTTATATAGCGCTTTTATCCAAAGTGTTTTACACTGTGTCTCATTCACACACTCTCACATCAGTGGTAGCAGAGCTGCCACGCTAACTTGCCATCGGAAGCAACTTGCAGTATCTTGCCCAAGGACACTTCGGTATGTGGAGTCATGTGTGCCAGGAATCGAACCGCCAACCCTACGATTAGTGGACAACCTGCTCTACCACCTGAGCCACAGCCGCCCCATGTACCCGAAGTACCATGACAGAAACTTGTGAGATTAGGCTAACAAATTCATGACGTATAACGTCAGAAAGATATCGGTTGTCCGTTGTTGATAAATGCCAGTGCTGACGTTTTACAACGCGAGTATGTAGTCGTGTCATCGGAAATTAAGTCATCAGTGTCCCAATGTTTAGTGAGCCAGGGTCCTTGCCAGTGCCCCCAACTGGTGTACACGATACCAGTGCCCCCAACTCGTGTACACGATATTGTTGTGTTTATTTTTGTTTTTGTTTTTTTACATATTTGAAGAAGCAAACATTTGAGTCTCTTTTAAACAGTGCATATTAATAAAATTTACATTTTGTAGTAATTTTCACAATTTAAATTAAGTCAATTAATTAAAAATAAACAGATCAGTCACATTGGAAAAGCAAGTACACCCCTACATTTTTCACACCTTCAGATCCATAAAATTAGAATTAAGTGTTCAAGATTGGGTGCCAGTGATTAGAACCTGCCTAGGAAGTGCAGGTGGAGCCTGTCTTATTTATACAGCTCTCATATCTAGTGTCTGGTTTTCCCTTTGTGTTTGGTGTCATCATGCTAAGATCTAAAGAGTTCTTTACAGCTTTCAGATAAACGGTTGTATGTGCCTATGAGTCTGGCAAGGGATTTAAAAAGATCTACAAATTATTTGAAACACATCATTCCACTGTGAGGAAAATTATCTACAAGTGATGCAGATTTCAAATGACTGCCAATTTGTCCAGGACTGGCCGTCCCAGCAAATTCAGCAAGAGCAGACCGTCTGAAACAAACAGAAGTCTCCACAAACCCCAAAATTTTATCACAGGATCTGCTAGCAAGTACATGCTTCTACCATCAGAAAGAGATTGCACAAATTTGACCTGCATGGGAGGCGTGCCAGGAAAAAGCCTTTGCAAGACCACAGTTTACCAATGAGCATATGGGAAAAGACCAGGCTTTTTGGAATAATGTGCTCTGAACAGATGAATCAAAGATGGAGTTGTGTGGCCACAGTAACAGCAGACATATTTGGCGCTGTCCAAAGACAACATTTAAGGAGAAGCACCTCATACCAAATGTGAAGCACGGTGGTGGAAATGTTATGGTTTGGGTTTGCTTTGCTGCCTCAGGGGCTGGACAGCTTGCATTCATTGATTCAACTTCAAAAGATATAAATTTTGCATCATATCAAAGAGTGTTTGAAGATAATGTGAGTCCATCTGTCTGCATGTTAAAATTGAACCGAAAGTGGACCTTTCAACAAGATCGTGATCCTTAGCACACTAGCAAATCCTCCAAGGAATGGCTCAAAAAGAAGAAATGGAGGGTTATGGAATGGCCCAGACAAAGCTCGGATTTGAATCCCATTGAAATGTTGTTTGGGGGGGTTGAAATGGGCAGTAAATGCAAGAAAACCTTCAAACATCTTGCAACTGAAAGATTATTGCATGGAAGAGTGGCCAAAAATTCCAGCAAGCCTGGTGGACAATTATGCACAACGCCCAAGTTATTTCTGCTAAAGGGGGCAATACTAGCTTCTGAGGCCAAGGGTGTACTTACTTTTTCCACAGAAGAATATCACATCTGTTGATATTTCTGTTGAATAAATGATTGAAAAAGCTAATTTTCCTTGTGGGTTTGTTCAAGTACATGAACATTATTAATAGGCACTGTTCCAAAGGTTATCAAATGTTTTCTTGTCCAAATATGTCAAAAAAGCCAACAATTTCCATGGGGTGTACTTATTTCTTTTTCACATGACTGCATATAAACTTGTAGTAATGCAGGTCAAATGTATCGTGTAAATCTTGATTAATAGGGTTCCTGAGATATAAATCTGCACAGATACGAATGTTATTTTTCCAAACTGGATTTACATGGGCACCATCTTAGTTGTGTAAATGCTCCTGTGACTGATTTACAAATTAGCTGGTTCATCTGCAGCGTGATAAATGAGGAGTGTTGTTTACCTTTTGTAAAATTGTATGAGGGGACATTTTGACACAAGCATAAACAGGTTTGTGGGCCAGGCTCTGAGTTCAGCATGTGTTAACTTTAGTTATTGTAAGGGGTCTTTTACTCTGCTTTTATTATTAAATAGGGAATTATTTCTTTCGATACCGTTTAACTTTTCCCAGACACCTCATAAACCGTTTATTCGCAAAGTCTGTGTGTGTTTGTTGGCTTCCAGAATTTGTTTTTGTTAGTGTGAACGTGAGGAAAAAGGCATGCAGGCTTCAAACAGGGTTAGCTGTGTGATGCTAATCTTCTCAAAGCCTCCCCTCAAGTCTCTAAAGATTGGTGGTAGCTTTCTCACCAGCCTGGAGCGTTTTTCATCCTGCGCTCAGCACCCCCTGTAAGACGGCATCTGTGTCCCACTCTTTTCTCACTCGTCTTTTTCTCTCAGCAGGGTCTCCCGTCTGAGCAAGTGATCATGGGGATCTCGCTGCTCCTCCTCAGAGCCTCGGCCTCGCAGCAGACTGCTCTCCTGGAGCTCGGTGAAGATTTTCTCCCCACTTACTGATACTGATAGCTTTAATTCCACACAGGAGGTTGATATCTGCTATTTTTAGCAGACAATTTGCTGTTTTGGGGGTCTGATGTTCACCATTTAACTTAATCACACATGATCTGGTCTTGCATGTATTTTTCTTTATTTTTAATTTTGGGTTTCAATTGAAAAAGTGCAAAGGAGTGATCTTGATCACAATGAACAACTGCTATGTGTCAGTGTTTTGGAGCTGTTCAGTCCACTGATCTAAGCCCCTGAGCGAGAGACACTAAGTCACACTTGGGGGCTATTTAGAGACATGAATTCACCTCGTGGCATGTTTTTTATGAGGTGAAAGGAAACCGGAGAACCCGGAGGAAACCCACAAGGAGAAGGGGAGAACTTCACAAAGATAGTAGCCTGAGCTCAGGATCAAACTCTGGGGACTACACGCTGCCTGATATTATTAGTCATGTAGCTCCAAAACTAAATAAACCCACTTTAGAGCTGTTTTGGGCTAAAGGGGGAACTGTGTAAATTAGATTTCTGCTTGAACTTGGATGTATCAGTGCTAACATAATAGTCTTCTTAGCACCTACATAATGGAAAGTCTCTTTCTCTTCTCTCAGCTGTAAAGCTTGTTCCACCTGAAGAGAGACCTATCTGGGGCGCCTCATTGCTGGTGATGCCACTGCTGCAGGTGCTTTCCTGCTCCACTCTCATGGAGGCATTAACGGACTCTCAAACACAGGCAAAGAATCAAGGCCTGGCCACTACACTGCTACAGACAATTGATAGAGAGACAAGCAGTCCGGTTCAGGTAGAGCCAGCCCTGATGGCAACAAACTTATTATTCAACCTGTATAACTGTATTATCTGAAAGGATTCATAGTCCTGGAGGCTTGATGTGGTTTTTTTTTGTTCTCTCTTTGCTCTACAGAACAGTACGCAGCTCACTCTTCCTCTCAGCACATGGTACAGTGAGCTGCAAGTGGCCACCAGTGTGTTACGTCAAGTCTCTGCAGACCCCACGGCCGCCACGGACTGGCTGTACTCCGTTCAATCCACTCTTCCTCTGTGTGAACGTGTCCCTGATGCTCTTCCTCTCCTTCTCACTCACCTGATCCTCAGCAGTGAGGGGGATCTCTGCAGACTGGCACTGGACACTGCAGCAAGCATCGCCGAGGCCGATCCCACTCAGGTAGAGCCCTGATACTGTCGCTATTGCCGTCTCAAGGATGTTGGAACATGAATGGAGCGTGTGATGGATGCTCATTTCAAGCTCGTATGTTTAAGTGTGTGGAGTAATTCAGTACGGGATATGTGAATATCGCCAGGGAGTCACTGATTTCATTTTTATTTTGTTACGGTGGTGAAAATCACAGGGCCCCTGGGTGTGATTATGTGGAGGATGACTTGAGAAGCAGGCGGAATCTTAACTGAGCTCCAGGCTCACGTTTATACAGACTCAGTTAGGGTCACATTCAAGCTTCTTCGCACGTGTGTGTATGAGTTTGTGTGGGTGTCCCAAGCTCTGCCAAGCAGTCTGGCATTCTGACTCTTTCTCGCTCGCGGGTTATTGGGCGCTCCTGAAGGCACAAAAAGACACACGAGTAAATTGGGCTAATAAGACACAGGTGAGGATCATCACATGTTACCTGCTGCTTCAAAACGCCTTCTCAACTTCCACAGCTGATGCTTGACCACATCCCCGCCACCACAAATTATTCTTGTTCCTATAGTTATTAGCCGGTTTGTTTAATAATCTGTCAATGAATGTTTTAAGGTGGCAATAAATAGCTGAAATATTATTGTGTGCAATTAAATAATATTTTAATTGGTTTTCAAAACTAAGCCTGTACTTAGTGTGTCAGTGGAATTTATTTTACACTTAAAGATGAAAATGTTCTGGATTAAGTCATACATATGTGAACCCACAAGGCTGAACCTTAATTCTGTTTTCAGGGTTTAAAAAGGAATCATATAGTGATGTAAATTACCATTGCGTGTATTATTCTACATCACCATATTATTCATTGTCAGAACAAATTTTTATATTATTCGAATTTTCTTAATATTGACATATTCCAAGGTGAATTATCTACTTTCAATTTTTGTAACATCATCTTTTGAAATATATTTTTCCTAAACTATTTGGCTGAAAGTGTTTTTGCTTGATGTGCCGAAATGGTTGGAATAAATTGCACTTTGAGGCTTTTATAAGCAAAAAAAATAAAAGAAATATTGCTTGTCAGTATGTAAGTATTGCATATAAGGCGTATAATGGAATCAGACTTTTGCAGTGGATAAATCTGCTATGGCATTTTATTTGGCATGTGGCATGTACTGTACAAATAGAAAGCCATTTGGGATTTGGCCTAACTGTGCTGCAGGGGGTAGATTTTTATTTAGGTATCCCAAGTTTTAATTCAGGTGGCCTAAGAAATGCAAAATCAACAAAATAGTACTACAGTGTTAATGTCATTGGCGCTTTAAATCATTACTGGCTTAGGTGAAAACATCATGGTTTATATAATATGGACACATGTTGTAGCAGTATTGCTAATCTCTATTCAGACAGAATAGAAAGTTATAGGCTCATTAATTTTCCAATGCACCTGAATACTAATTATTTAAAGTACAGTGCTGTGAAAAGGTATTTGCTGATTTCTTCTGTTTTTGTGTATATCTCATACTTATTAGTTTTAGCTCTTCAAACAAAATACAACATAAAATAGTCAAACTCAGTACATACTATACAGTTATTTAATTTGACTTTTTTTAATTGAAGCATAAAATGTTATCCAGCACCTATCACCTATGTAAAAAACTGATTGTCCCCTTAAACTTAAAATCTGGTTGTACCAATTTTAGCAGCAATAATTGCAACTAAACTTTTCCTATAACTGAAGATCAGTATTTCATTTGCTTCTTGGACTAAGAGTTACAGTTCTCCTATGCTTTAGATCATTGTCTTGCTGCATAGTCCAGTTGTGTTGAGTTTCAACTTGCAGTCTGAAGACCAGAGATTCTCCTTTAGGATTTTCTGGTAGAGAGCAGAATTCATGTTTCCCTCAGTTACTGAAGCAGCAAAGCATCCCCACACCATCACACCTCCTCCACCATGCTTGACCGTAGGAATGATGTTCTTTTTGTGGAATTCTGTGTTTGGTTTATACCAGATGTACCAGGACTTCTGACTCTCGGTCTTCCGAGAGGTTTGAGGATCATCAAGGTGTGTTTTGGCAAAATTCAGATGAGACTTAATGTTCTTTGTTCTTAAGTGGTTTTCTCCTAGCCACTCTTCCGTGGATGCCATTTTGGCCAAGTGTCTTTCCGATAGTGGAGTCATGAACAGTGACCTTTATTAATGCAAGAGAGGCCTGTAGGTCCTTTGATGTTGTCCTTGGCTCTTTTGGGACTCCTGGACGAGTAGTTGCTGTGCTCTTTGGAGGAAATTTGGAAGGTCAGCCATTTCTGGAAAAGTTCACTACTGTGCAAAGTTTCTCCATTTGGAGATAAATTGTTTTGTAACTCTTCACAGACTGTTGTATTTCAATCACCTTCTTCCTCCTCATTTCTGAAATTTCTTTCAACTTTGGCATAGTGTTTTACTGTGTAAGAACTTTTAACCAACTTCATGCTGTTGAAAAAGTTCTATTTTAGTGTTGATGTGATTGAACAGGGTTTGCAGTAATCAGGCCTGGTTGTGTCTAGTCCAGCTGAACCCCATTATGAATGCAGTTGCATAGATTTGGGGAATTAGTAACTATGGGGGCAAATACATTTTCATACAGGCCCAGTTAGTATTAGATAACTTATTTTTTTGCTTCAATAAATAACATTATTTTTTTGAAAACTGTATTTGTGCTTGCTCAGGTTGCCTTTTAGTATGAGCGATACACAAAAACAGAAGCAATCAGGATGGGGACAAATACTCTTTCATAGCACTGTACTTGAAATTTGAATTCAATTTGCAATCTCCAAGGCATGTGTGGTCTTACCAAAATGTTACTGGTTCATTCGAAATAAGATAGGCATATGAATTGAAATCATACCCAGAAACAGAAGTCCTTATCCCCCCCACCCCCTACTCTATCGTTCCTGCCCATTATCCATTCAGATGCCAGAGTTGCTAGGCAACACAGTGGCGACTGAGGAATTGGAGCAGTTTGCAGTTATGGGAGAAGGAAAGATGGCATTGCAATGACATCTGCAGATTCCCCGATGGTGAATTCAGCATTGCAAGCAGTTTGTGTGAGAACGAAGCTTGCGTTTGAACAAGCCTGAGCAGACTTGGCACTGTTTATCATACACTTCATTTTAGCTCAGTAACATTTAGGCAGTCAGAATGGAGTAATGGGTATCCATTTAGGAAGGCTTCATGGAGATGTTTATTGATGTCATATTAAACCAGTGATTAATTTGTAGCATGAAAGAATATGGGCAGTTAAACCGAGTGTAGGCTACAGTGAACAGTCATGAGGGTGAGGTAAACGCCATGCAGATTAGATATTGGCACGGCACAGAGGTGCCATCATCTATGGTTTAGCCATAGCGTTTACACATTTTGACCCCGTGCTACAGAGGCACAAGAGACACCTGGGAAAACTACCTTTTTTTTTTATTTAGATAAAACAGTGGTTTTAGCTAATGGATGAGAATGAATATCTCCCAGCAGAAAAACAGGAAATTACGCTAGATGTGAAAACAGAGTAGCAGTTATTTTGTCTCACAGAATACAACAGAATAGGTGCTATGGTCTGCTCGGTCAATAATAAAGAAATGGATATGCTGTTTAATATTATGCAGTGCTCACACTGGATATTTGCCTTGCTTTTTTCGTACTGTTGCTTGGAACCCTTTTGAAAAGAATTGTCCGTCAACATTCATTCATAGTTCATTCATTTTTTTTTTATTACCAATCTTCACACCTCTACATTAGAATCTGTTTTTATGACAATATAGACAGTAGTAGGTTTAGTGGTTAGTACGTTTGCCTTCGCACCTCTGGGATTGGAGGGTCCCCGTGCTTCGGGGGTTTCCTCCAGGTACTCCGGTTTCCTCCTCCAGTCCAAAGAAATGTGTTGTAGGCTGATTAGCATCTCTTAATTGTGTGTGTATGTGGTTGGCACCCTGTCCAGGGTGTCCCTCGCCTTGTGCCCCAAGTCCCCAGGGATAGGTTCCAAGCTCCCTATGACTTTGTATAGGATAAGCGGTACAGAAAAGGATTATAGATAGATAATATAAGTGGAATTTTATTCCATAATTCTTAGCATTTTATTTACATTTACATTTATTCACTTAGCAGACGCTTTTATCCAAAGCGACTTACAAATGAGAATTGTTTTCTCCTTTGGTATTTGTTTTATCACGCTGTTACAATTGTTCATGGAACTTTCCTCACTGCATGCCCCTACCCTTCCCACAATTCCTCCCATTATCTTAGCTGTCCTCCTAAGGACTGTTAATTAGCTAGCTGATTGGGTCAGAGGTCATGCTATTCTCAGCAGGCTGGGTCACTTGTCTCGGCTCCTGCGGTGCGGAGTGTGTATTAGGAGCATCTCCGGGTTAATCCATAATTCTGGGGTTGGACATCTAGCTGTGCGGAAAGCTCTGAAAGGAGGGAGTTTGGCTCTGTGGGGTCAGAGCAGCCGAGTGACGATCACTGGCCGGCTTTCAAAGTGGAGTTAAATTGAGGTCAACAAGCCAAATGTTCATACTAAGACCTGACTGTTCTTTCATAGTAGAGATTTTTTTGTTTTTGTTTTTTTAAATGGATTGTTTTCTCCTTCAAATGGCATGTAGGCTGTGTAGGACAAGAGATTCGATCTAGAATTCTTAGCATACAGTCTGCATAATAATTATAAGGTGGTCTTTGGTATTTGTTTGTATTCCGTATTGGCACGAATTCCCCAAATACTGAACAATAGGGATATTCTTTTTTTGTTTATTGTTTTTTTGCCTTTTAGTTTACCTGCAAAGATCGAGATCAGTATTCTTTTATCTTGCATTTGGCAGGTACCTCATAATGTTTTGACACTACCTGAAAACTTCCAGTTCTACCCTCAGGCTCAAAACTTCACAATTTTCTCACGACTTAAAAGCCGGGTAAACACTGGCCACATACCAACATGTAGCATGATAAAAGCATCTTAAAGAATGTTTAAGACGTTTTGGGAGAAGCAGAGTGAGAGAAATGGGGAGGGAATTTGGAGCTTCTGGACAGAACTTCAAAGCTGATTGACTGTGGCTCGTCCCTCTCTGTGTTTTGTCTCCACACACACTGTGTGAAATGGATGGGTTGTGACAGTCTCACTCAGTGTAGCAGCGGTAATGATGAGGGGGAGAGAAGTGCTCTACCTCCTCCTCCTCCTCTTCTTCCTCATCTAGAGTGATCTCTGAGCAAACATGTCTCACCACCAGTTGAGCTCTGTCCATCTTTCCTTCCGTTTAGCCTGGAGGGATTTGTTGCTCCCCAACTGCTCCACTTCTGTGTGCATATTTTTATCACATTTATCCCTCGTGTCACTCACTCGTCACCAACGCTTATTCTGCTGAGAGTGCATCATATCCTCTTGCTGTCTTCCTGTCTTTCTCTCACATTCACCTTTTCTTTTTGTTTTTCTGAAGCTTTTCATCTTTTCTCTTCTAATTCCAGTCTGTCCAGTTCTTTCTTTCTTTCAGTCTGTCTTTCAGTCTTTTTTTCTTTTACTCTTTCTTTTTGCTTGTTTGCCTTCTTTCACATTGTTTTGCTCTTTTTTCTTTTGCTCTTTCTTTCTCTCATTTGTTCTTTCTTTCATGCTTTCTTTTGCACTATCCTTTTTCTTTTATTCTTTTTTTGCTCTTTCTTTGTTTTGCTCAATTGTCCTCATTCACTGTTTTGCTCTTTCTTTCTTTTTTTTCTCACTTTTTCACCTCTCATTTCCTCTCTTATTCTATTTTTTGTTCTTTTTCTTTTGTTTTATTTGTCTTCTCTTGTTTGCATTTTACTTTCAAACACATTTAAATTTGTAAAATTTGATCTTCTTTCCTTCTCTTCCTCTCACTCTCCCTCTCGCACTCTTTCTCTCACTCTCTTTTTCTCTCTCATGCTCTCTCACTCTCTCTTTTTCTCTCTCGCGCTCTCTCGCTCTGTCTCTCTCTCACATTCTCTCTCTTGCTCTCTTTTTTCTCTCATTCTCTCTCACTCTCTCTCATATTCTCTCTCTCTCTCTGTCTCAGGTCCCGTGTCTGGTGCCAGTGTTGATGTTTAAGCTGGGTCGAGTCTCTGACCTGACTCTGTCTCATGCTGTACTCTTCACCTTACCAAAGCTGGGAACACACACGGTGCGTATTTCACTTCACTACCACAGGCTCTTTAGCAATGTGAACTGTAATTTCAAACAAAGTTTGTAAAGAACAGACGAGCACAATTAAAACGTCACACAGAGTTTATACTGTACACGTTAATCCTGTTATCTTATTCATTTTTTAAAATTCTTTAGTTCTTCTTTTTAAGCTTCCTTAGGTGTTCATCTGTCCTGCATGCTGTCGTTCAGTTTTTGCTGCAAAAATAGAAAAGTCTGGAATGGGTTGCATTTGGGCCATAATTATGCTTTTCTTGTTGTTATGGCAACAGCTCACCTGGTGCTGTAGGCACACGTATGAAACAGTCCACTGCTTCCCCTTGCTATTGTAATTCATTGCTCTCTCCAGCCATGCACATTATTCATCCCTGCCCTGTACCCACGTATGTACGCGCCGAGAGACTGACATTGGCTTATGATTTCAATAATGTCGTCAAAATAAATTCTACATAAAATAGCACTGGACCAGCTTCCTAATATATATGTTTCCTTCATATATTTATCTGGCCTCAGGTCTATGTAAACAATCCTGCACAGTTTTTAAAGATCAGGTTTAATAAAATAGCGCAATGTCTGTCCTCCTCTTATGAAATGCGGATGTTAAATTAGTAGTAAAGCACCGACTCTGTATTTCGGCTCTCTGATAGGGAAGCTTCACTGCCCCCATGCAACTAAGCCTTGTTATTGAAGTGCTTTAAGGGGAATTATGGCATTCTGGATTGCTCTAGATGGGCCTTCCGAGTTTCCTCATTATGCTGAAGCTTGTCTTTGTTCTCTCAGTTCTGTATACCGCAGGTCCTGTATGTTCTCCAGATGCTCACCAGCTGCTCCAAGTTGAGGGCCGTGGCTCTGCGGCTGCTTACTGCACTGTGGCAAAAGCAGGTACAGCAGTTATTTTTGTATTAGTTATATATTTGCTCACATAAAATTTTCTCACCGTGATATTTTCACAAGTGATTATTATGGTTTATTTCATATTTAAGGATGTAATTTAAAAAATAATTTCAGTGCCGTATGGTTTTCCAAACAGCTTTAGGCTACGTCCACGTTTATCGGATAGATCGGAAAGCTGCATCCTCACCAGCGTTTTTAAACGTCTTCCAAAATCGGATTACATCCCTATACTGGGCATGCGTAAGAATGCAATGAGCTTTGGCCTGCGTCATTTCCGTCAGGCTTTTTATTTAAAAAGAGGTCGTACAAAGATATCAAACTGGATAGGAGGCACAAAACTGCAGTACAACATCATCCACCATCTTGTTTGTTTGAAGTTGAATGAATCATATGACTGCATCACGTGGCAAAAAATACGGCATCATTTTTAAATATTTTTTTTAGTTTTTCTCGGTACACTCTACAACACATAAACACCGTTTTCCAGTCTATCCATGTGGGAGAGCATTTTTGAAACACTCAGTTTTCCATGGACATAAATGCCGTCTCAGAGTGGACGGAAGGCCATAAAAGATTCATGTTGAAGTAGCTTTAATCAACATTTGATATCAGCTCATATAATTTTATACGCCCAATTTTTCAGTTTTTTATTTGTTGAAAAAGTTTGAAATATCCAATAAATTTCGTTCCACTTCATGATTGTGTCCCACCTGTTGTTGATTCTTC
>JAFFST010048065.1:28358-38845 GCA_022414735.1 Noturus placidus | reverse complement strand
TATATATATATATATATATATATATAATGTGTGTGTATATGTATGTATATATGTGCTGATGTGTGTAGTGCAGCAGGAGGTGGGGTTCAGGAGTACATGCTATAGTATGCCCCAAAAGCAAACTTTTGTTTGGAAGTTTATTTTTCTTTTTATAGTTCTATCAGGCTGAACATGATGGGCTGTATGACATCGGCAAAGGCTAAAATTGAGATAATGATACAAACAACGAGATAATTTGCAAACAATATGATGTGCACAAATACAAAAGGTCCCACCCATGTAAGACTTTCATATGTGGTACATAATCACTCTCCAGATGATTATTATTATTATGATTATTGCTGCTGCTGTTGCTGCAGTCAAAGATTTAATATGTGAACGGCTCTCACTACTTGGTGTTTAATAAATCAAACATTTCCCACAAGCATAGATGGAAATGAAATTACCCTGATTATATATCGAAGCATTGACAGTAATTCTTTGCCTGTTGAATATCGCAGTACTAATCGTTTTTTGGGATGCAAATCCAAATCACTGAAGTGCTGTCCTTAAGGTTATATGATTTTGCACCTTTAAATTCTTGTAAAGATGGCTTAATGATTAACACAGCTAAACAGTCCCTTAATAAATTTGAGTCCCTTAAACAAGTTATTAAAAAGATCAATTATGTCTTGATAGTCTGTAATGCTTGTGTGTGTGTGTGTGTAGGATCGTGTGTATCCAGACTTGCAGAAGCTCATGGCGCTGCTGGAGAAATCCTCAGTTGTGGTGGGGAAAGAGGTCCAGTGGGAGCAGATTCTAGCCAGAGCTGCCTGTGTGCGGGACATCTGCAGGGAGAGGTCCTTCATACACTTAACACCCTAACACACACCATGCTCACATTTCATCTCCATTTCCTCAAACCTCTAGTCTCCATTTCCAGATGATTCAGAGAGCCGTCACAGTTGGTTAAGTACTCCTATAGAGAGCAGGGAAGACCGTATTTCGTGTACACATTGCAGTACGCACTGTCGGATCACATAACCACATAATGGGCTGAAAGACATTATAAGGTTCTATTGAACACAAGATGGGAATTAGTGCTGTCAGTTGAGCGCTTTCCTGATGGGAGAGTTTCCTGGGAGTAGTCAGATTCCTCACCAATCAAATAAAGGGTGCAGATTTCTGAGCTCCCAGGTGTTATTGTATTTCTCCTGCCTGCATGAATCAGCACTATTCACCTCCTAATCGTTGTGCACCATCTGACTCTGATCACCTGGGGATACCTGAGGGATTAAAGCCTAAATACGAAGCAGCTTGGAGACAGAAGTGTAGGACAATGGGAAATGCATTTGTTTGATGTATTTTGGCCCACTGCCAGTCCTAACACCACTTAAGCAAATCTACTTGAATCCATATGTATTTATTTAAGTATTTTGTGGCACATTTACAATATTCAGGGTCTATGGAATGACTGTTTCAGTAGATGTCAATTCCTTTTTTTAACAGTTTAGAAAATTTATTTGGTAATTATGAAATTAGTTGGGGGAGGGGATATTGAGCCATTTGGCAAGCCTGTAATGGAAGCACAGTTCGAGTTTACGGGTTGGATTTGGTTGGACTTTTGAACGCATATGTTGTATGCCGACTGAAATGCATCAAACAGCACCATTGCAACTTTAGGTATGAAAGAAGTCTGACTGCACAGTGACTTGCGAGTGCTAGTAGCAGCCAATCAGGAAACTGATTGAGTCCAGTGTGATACTACAGTGTGTCCCAAAAGGCTCCATACATAGGGGGAATAGAACACTTTTTAGCTAAATCTTCCAAACGTTTTCAGACTTTTGGTTTATATTGTATATATTTTTTCATAGTCTTTAAGAACGATTTGACAAACTAAGAACGTATTGAAATCATTCTCATGACTGGATCGGGAAGCTGTCACAAGGTTGCGATGGACTTAAAAGGAAACATGGCAAGGACATCACACATGACATTGTTACCAAACTTATTAACTAATTCAAAAAGACTGGAAATGTTGCGCCCCAACCTAGAAGTGGACGTCTACAAACATCCACCAATGACGGTACAACTGGCATGGTGCTGACAAACATACTCCCCTATGTATAGAGTTTGTTGGGACACCCTGTATATTAAAACAAATAAGGGAGCGAGATGATGATGATGATAAGAAGATTCAGGAGTATAGCTTATAGCTTTTTCCCCCTTTGCACTGTTGATGTCATTGCTATTTAGGCATACTGCTTAGTGTGTAGTGTGTGGATTGTGACACAGCCTTGAATTCTATCTGAATGTGTATTACTTGGCACTCACAGCGGTGCAATTAAGTCGAGTGGTGGAGATCAATGGAGCACAATCCATGTTATGGAATGTTCTGCGAGTAGCTTGCAGTAGCATGTTTTTACCCAAACCTTTATATATATATATATATATATATATATATATATATATATATATATATATAGTGAACCATGACCATTAAATCAATCAGGACAAGATGACTGTCAATCATGTAGCTTGTGAAATTAAAACTCTCCCACTATTTTCCTACTAATCCTCCACATGCATGTGTTTTGGGGATGTGGTATTGAAAGGGACACTAACAAGAGGGGTTGTATATGTTTTTGAATTTCAAATCCACTTTAGATAACTTTTACGCAAACCACAAACTATACCTACAACTTTTCCTCAGAGAAGTGAACACATCACTAGCCCATGTGCCAGTACAAGTAGATTTCCAGGATATTGGAATGCAGCTGTGTTTAAGGTTAATGCACTTCCCAGTGGTGTGCAGTCCTCATACACATCAGCTGAAGAGCAATCTTGATGACTGCAGAACAATTTTGATTAATTGGGATGAGTGGATGATCTCTCTCCCCCCCCCCCCCCCCCCTTCAAGAATCAAGAACAATGCAGGCATGTGAAGATGAAGGCTATTATCTCCTGCTGGTTAAAAATCTAGAGAAAATAAAGACACTACCCAGACTCCGCTATGAGATGCTGAAACGTTGGCCAGCGACTTGCTGACTTTTTATCAATGGCACAAACATGTGTCATGTTTGTTGGACAACAATAACGAGCATACACTCCTGTGTTTCCTGCCGTCTGTTTTATGCAGCAATGCTATTGAATTTTTGAATCAGAAGGTGTGGATTACTTTTGTATAATAGCAGCTCTGAGAGTCGGTCCTGCAGTAGCATAAATGATTGGCTTATGTTAAAGCGTTCATTCTAATAAGTTATTGTTTCTATAGTAACAGTTCATGCACAGTATTTTTCCCGTATTAGAAAGTCTTCAGGGCGGAGAAGTTTTGTGCTGTCCACTTTGTTTTGTCCGTCTGCTAGATATGCAGCATATTAGTCCAAGAATCTTAAGATGCGAGAGTAAATAGAGTACATATAAAGAAATCCTTTTATGCAAATGTGTGCAACACTAAATCATGCTGCTGTTGTTATGAGCAATTTGACTAATATGGTTAATTCTTTAAAGGGAGTTACATAATTGTTTATTGTGTCTGGTTTTTCTTGGTGTTTGTCTTTTCTACAAGTATTAAAGTGCACCTATTATGGTTTTAAAACGTGCCTAATTTTGTTTTATAGGTCTCGTACAATAGATTTACATGCATCCGAGGTCAAAAAACATTTTATTGTGCTCATAATTTAAACTGCAGCATTACCTTTTTCCACCAGTGTCAAAAAGACTCATTAAATGATCCGTTCTAAAGGATTCATTCTAAACCCCTTCTTTCAGAGAGCATACTCTGCTCTGATTGGTAGATGACCCAGTCTGTCGTGATTGGTCTACCACTGTTAGCGAGCAGCCACTGGAGACCAGAAGCGGGGCTTTTTGTTACAAACCTACTTAGGTTTGTGCAGGAAGTGAGTCTGGAATTACTAACGACTCGTTTCAGCTCTTCAGAATCGGTTCCTTCTTTTGGGAGTCAATAACTCAGTACGCTTTGATGCTTTAAACTTTGCAGACTTTTTACATTCACAAACAGACGTATAACAGCTTAAAGTAAAAAGTAATAGTTGAAAAACCATAATAGGTGCACTTTAGGTTTCTACAAGTTTCTCTAGTCCAGGAGTGATCTTCAGATTGTTGTTGTTTTTCTTGCTGTAAAAGAGAGGGGAGGAAACAATTTTGTGAACTTTCAAGATTTAATTTAGTCACGTGTGACCTCTACACTCTCTACAACTTGTACGAGAGATATAAAGCACAGCCATGAACTATGTGTGGGTGTGAATGAGTACTTAAATCTGAAAATGTCCCAAATACACACCAAGCACTTTTGAAAGTATGTGATCCCTTTGGAATGAGTTTTTGTTGATGGTGTGTGGTGCATTTTTAAAAATGTATTTATTTATTTATTTATTTCCCCCCTCCAAACATGACATGCATTTCTGCCAAAAGGTTTAACTGTTGTCTCAAGTATCAATCGAAAATTATTACAGAGTTGTGTAATCATCCAGGTGCTCATTTGGAAACGCAGGGATTTTCTCTGGGGTGTTCTTTCTGTTGCCAGAACCATCTCATCCCAAATTTGAAGCATGATAAAGCTAAATAGAGATAAGACTACATTACTGCAGGTCAGCAAGAGCAAAACAATCTGATACAATTAATTTAAAACTTTGAGATTGCCTCTTAAATCTGGCAGGAAATCATTTTGGAAAGAGTAACAAACTTTGGCAGACAGTCACTACGTTTTGTACCAGTTGAGAAGCAATTCCCGCCAGACAACGAATCAGGATGGCTGTTCGACTGTGTCTGCAGTACTTATTGTTTCACCTGAATGTCCTGGCTCAGCACACATAAGATGAGATAAGATAACACTTTCCTAAGGTAATTAGAATAAGAATAAAATAGCTTGCCCATTTTTCCTGCTTCCAACACTTTGACAACTGACTGTTCACTTGCTGGCTAATAAATCCCGCCCCTTGACAGGTGCGATGGTAACTAGATAATCAATGTTCTTCATGTCACTTGTCAGTGGCTTTAATGTTATGGCTGATCAGAATATATTTGCAGTTTTATCCACAGATGAGGTATTTAGCATGGTACCAAAGCACACAAGGAATCAAATTCAGCATGAGTAATAGTAGAAATAGCAGCAGTGTGAAAGATTGTGGGTAGTTTGTTGAGCCGTACCACACCTCCCAGTATAAAAGCACTATAATTTTTCTCCTCGCCATTAAGCAGATATGATTAGCATCTATAGGAAACATTTGATGGAGGTTCTTGCTGCTAATGGTGGTTCGATCATTTCTTACATACAAAGTTCGCTGACTTTTTTCAAGAGTGGACTGTGAATTATTAATCATTGTGTTTAATTAAGACAATAAAACTACTGTTGCTCTTGTATTTTATGGTTTAGTCAGAAAGAGTTTGTCTTTTGCTATGACTTGGGTAAAGTTTAGACTGCAAAAGTTTACAGTGACAAGGAATTAGAACCCATTGATGACGCAGTACATCTTTCACTTACATGTTGTTCTTTTTGTTCCACTAGACCATACCAACATGGAGGAGACATGTTGGCAGCCATCACAGACACACTGACTCAGTGCTCCCAGAAGGACCAGGCCACCCCAGCAGCGCTGGCTCTGCAGGGTCTCCATGAGCTGTGCAGAGCTGAGGTTTGAAATCTAGCTTCTATCCTACACAAGTCTTACTTCTGGTTTAATTGCTAACCTTAGGCAACTCACACCAGGAGGGGTTGGTCAGCAAATACTAGCCAGAATTAGGATAAAACATGGTGAGGCATCTTTCAGCTACTGTGCTGAACTCAGCAGGCACAAAGCCCCAGATGTCGTCCACACACTGCAGACTGAAACATTTCTGTTCACTTTTTAAAAAACATCATCCAAGCGATTTCACTGTGCCTTTTAGTACTTCAGCATTCACCTTCTATTCCTTTATTTTATTCCTAGTCTTATCTTTTTCATAATTTATTTGTATACAGCACTCTGAATTCTCTCCCATCTGAAGTTGTGCTATATAAATAAACATGCCTTGTATTTTGGAAGATCTTTCATGCCTTTGAGTAATACTGATCCCAACTTTTGATGAGAAATTCAGGAGTGGACAAATAATAAATTCAATAACTATCCAGTGCGGTGAGCAGAAGCCCAGATTTTTGGTTGCACAGAAACTGGCTAGGCTAAAAAAAGTGGTAGATAAAATACTGTAACAGCTAGCTTGCTTTAAATGCAGTAAGTGCATTAATACAGACTAACAAACAAGTACACGATCATACTCTTCTAACGATGTTTCTAATGTCGCACATTGTGCTTCTGCCCTCAACAAAAGGTCAGCTTGGGAGAAATGATGTTCTGTCCTTGCATCAGACATAAAATATATTATTTGAATCTGGGTTTTGTAATAGCCTTGCGCTGGACTTTATTTTGCTTGATTTTGTCTAAAGTTTGTACATACCTGAAAAGATGGTCACTAATTCATTTACACTAATTAATCTATTAAAAAAAAAGAATTCTACTGTCATCCAGATGGTTCCTCAGACGATGTGTGTCAGGATTCAGATGTTTTTGCTATAGGTAAAGGATTGACGTGTGTCGCACCAATGCGAAGTGCATTACGTTTTAACACACATGCTAAATCAAAAGCCAGTAAGGAGTGTGGGTTTTTTTTTCTTCTTTTTTCTTTTTCTGGTTGTTAAACCTACTTATCTGCTGGGGAACAAATAAAAATAGTTTTGACACAAAATCTGCTTAGCCCACACACCAGGGCTTGTGATTTCTTTCACACATGTTTCACGCTGCACTGTAACTTGTAGAATGGGTTTAAGCTGCCAATTATAAGAGCAGATATGGTCAGATTATGGTCAGACTACTGTAAGGTCTTTTACTGGGAAATTTTCTCTACTCCTACACCATATGGCCAAATGTTTGTGGAAACCTGAACATCACATTGATATGTGGTTGTTGAACATTTTATTCCAGATTTAATCCTCCATTCAGGGAAGGATTTCCACTAGATTTTGGAGCGTGGCTGTTGTGATTTGATAATTCAGCTACAAGAGCATTAATGAGGTTGGACACTTAAGTTACAGTCAAAATTATTCAACCCTCATTGCAAATCCGGTTTACTGTCAAAATTTTCAGACTGTCAGCTGATTGTGATGAACAAGTCAAACAAAAGCAATTGCTTCAAGTGGTTTCCCCAAATTCAACTAAAAATGCAACTTATAATTACTTCTCAGGTTCCAAAATTATTCAACCCCTTCATGGCAAGCATCTTAGTATTTAGTATTTTGCTGTTTGCTGATGACCTGTTGCAAATGAGATGCATAGCTTCTGGCAGCATTCCTGTTGAATCTTAGACCATTCCTCATGAGCAATGTCCTCCAATTCAATAATTTTCTTGGGTTTGAATAATTGAGATTCTGTTCAGGGGGTTGAATAATTTTGAAACTGGAGAAATCATTATAAGTTGCATTTTCAGTTGAATTTGGGGAAACCACTTGAAGCAATTGCTTTTGTTTGACTTGTTCATTGCAATCAGCTGAAAGTCTGTAAATTTTGCCAATAAACCTGATTTGCAATGAGGGTTGAATAATTTTGACTGTAACTGTATGTTGGGTGAGGTGATCTGGCACACAGTCTGTATTTCAGTTCATCCCATAGGTGTTCAGTGGTGTTGAGGTCAGTGCTCAGTGCAGGACACTCGAGTTCTTCCTTATCAAACTTGCACCCACACCGGCCCTTTCCGAATAAAATTGGATACCCCTGATCTAAACAACTGTGTGCTTCCAACTTCCAAACTGCGGTAACAGTTTGGGGAAGAACCACATATGTGTGAGATAATCAGGTGTCCACAAATTTTGGCAGTGTAGTGTATTTTAATCTCATATGTAACAGAAAAAGTATAAGTGTGATGTACACCGTATTTTCTGCATATATTTTACCCTTATTATTCACTGCGCTACTTCTGGTGACCTAAACCAGGTGGTTGATTTAGGCTCCACATGGAGGGCGCTTTATCCCAAGCTAGGCTGTGAGACGAGACCTCTGGTGTTAAAGGCCATAGCTGAGTTTCTCTCTCTGGTGCCCTCGCTGCGTGTCAAAACAGAGCAATATGAGGTCAGGCCCCATTTTCCCCCACTTCTGCAATTTTTTTAGATCCATGTGTTTAATGTATAGTTTATTGTTTTATATGATGAAGTGCTGTAGTGCAGTGAAATTTGTCTTTTAATTTTTTATTCAATTGTGTTGTATAGAATTTTAAAAGTGAAGCGGTCAGTGTTCTGTGGAGCTACACTCTGAGTCAGGTCTGAGTCACTGTATTTCTATTTTCTACTATTCTCTAGTATTTTCAAATGTATTGTATTAAAATTGCTACTGCTTGTACTGGTTACCTTTTTTCAGTATGCAGAGGTAGCTAGCAGTGGCTACAGAGCACTGTCTGAATTCCCAGAATCTTCACACTCCATCTTGCACCTTCCTGAGCCAGTAAGTACATACTAATCATATTTACAACTTTATAGCATACTGTAATATTGGTTTTATAATGCTATGCATTCATCACTTTTATTTGATTAAACTCGCAGGCCAGACCAGAAGAGAAGCAGTCATGTGACCAGGATGAGGAGGAGAAGGAGAACGAGAATGAAGAAGATCTCACTGTTCCAGGCTCTTCATACATTAAGCTTGTTGGTCTCACACAACGGCCAGTTTTACCAGGTACGATCATATCTTAGTCAAGCTCTGAAATCCTGATCATACTATATTTATTTAAGGAAGTGTGAAATGTTTTCATCACTAAATGGGGAAAATGTTGATTATTTAAGTATTTTCAAACAATGTTTTTTGCTTTTTATTTTTGTGACATTGTATCTTTACATTTTGTGTAGTTGCTTTCGTATTGCAACAGTTATCAAGCGCACCAAACGTCTTGCACGTCTTATGTCTGTGTTCCATGATAAGTCAGTAGTTTGGTGGCAGTGGCAGTCATGGACTCTTCTTATTGGTTCTCACTGAGGCAGTTTTACCACTGTAGATAATTTTTACTAAAGAAAATAGTATTTTAGTATTAGAAGTGTTTCATTATGGTAAGTACCATTAATAACATGCCAGTACTAATGTTATATTAAGATGAGGTGTATATATGAAAAGCTTTTGCTCTCAGCCTGAATACAGAAGTTCAGCCACTTCATGTTCTCATTTATGCTGTTAGCATGGAGCCAACCGACACCATCATACACTGGGGTTTTTGTGGTAGAATTGTTCTCTCTCCCGCTCTCTCTCTCTCTCTCTCTCTCTCTCTCTCTCTCTCTCTCTCTCTCTCTACTATGGTATTCTGAATAGCCCTCTAGCTCCTCTGATTAAAATGTATTGAAGCCATTTAAAGTAAAACAAATGTGTGGTCTGGAAATAAATAGAACAGATTATCCACACTATGTGGCCAAAAATGCGGACACTTGACCATCACACTCATATGTTGTTCTTCCCAGAACTGTTGCCACAATTTTGGAAGCACACACTTGTCTAGGATGTCTTTGTATGCTGTAGCATTACAGTTTCCCTTCACTGAAACTAAGAGGACCAAACATGTTCCAGCATGACAATACTCCTGTGTACAAAACATGCTCCATGAAGACATGGTTAACCAAGGTTGGTGTAGATGAACTCTTGTGGCCTGCTCAAAGTCAACCTCAACCCCACTGAAAAATTTTGGGATGAACTGGAACATTGACTACTTCCCAGACCTCCTCACCTAACATCCATGCATGACCTCACTAATGCCTTTTGGGTGAGTGAGCAAATCTCCACAGCCACACTCTAAAATCTAGTGGAAATTCTTAACAGATGAGTGGAGGTTATTGTAACAGCAAAAAGGGGACTAAATCTGGAATAGGATGTTCAAAAAGCACACAGGGGTGTGATGGCCAGTTGTACACAAACTTTTGGCCATATAGTGTATGTTTAATACAAACTAAGTTATAAAACTGTGTTTTATAACAGTAACAAACTGATATGCAGTTCTCTTGGATAATTTTTGTCAGACTTTGTTCCTGTTGATTGGTATGTACAGTATCTCACAATAGTAAGTACACCCCTTACATTTTTGTAAATATTTGATGATAATTTTTCATGGGACAACACTGAAGAAATGACACTTTGCTGCAGTGTAAAGTAGTGAGTGTACAGCTTGTGTAACAGTGTAAATTTGCTGTCCCCTCAAAATAACTCAACACACAGCCATTAATGTCTAAACCGCTGGCAACAAAAGTGAGTACACCCCTAAGTGAAAAAGTCCAATTTGGGCCCAATTAGCCATTTTCCCTCCCTGGTGTCATGTGACTTGTTAGTGTTACAAGGTCTCGAGTGTGAATGGGGAGCAGGTGTGTTAAATTTGGTGTCATCGCTCTCACACTCCCTCATACTGGTCACTGGAAGTTCAACATGGCGCCTCATGGCAAAGAACTCTCTGAGGATCTGAAAAAAAGAATTGTTGCTCTACATAAAGATGGC
>JAFFST010048064.1:184054-203818 GCA_022414735.1 Noturus placidus | reverse complement strand
TAAAAAGAAAAAAAAAAAAATAAAAAAAAAAAAAAAAAAAAAAAAGGGACACTTTATGCACTTTTCTAAATACACAGTAAAGGTACAAATCGTGAACACTTGAGGATATCACCCCATAAACAATGAAAAGTACCCATTATTCTGAGAGTATAATTCAGTCCATAACAACTAACCAGCAGCAAATTGCTCCATGGTTTGCAATCTTGCTCGTCTGTCAGCAAATCGATGTGCCAAGCAAAATTAATTTACTCAGTGTTGTCAAGGGACTGACATTATGCTGCCTGTTTTTTTATTATTATTATTATTATTATTATTATTATTATTATTATTATTATATCTACACCAGTAGTAACTAACAGGCTGTAGAGTATGTGCTTGATCTTGCATGTGTTGTTCTGTTGAACAGGTGAATGTTTGAGACCTGTCCTGGGGGGTTGTGTGATATTAACGAGGGGGTCCACTAAGCTGTCCTTAGCCCAAATGTAGTGTAAAGGAACGAAATGCTGTGCAACTTTCCTCACCTCCACTCGCATTTATAACTGTTGGTCACAACGTGAGGGTTCACAACGAGGATATGCAAGTGAATTTAATGTTAATGGTCAAAAACTGGAACTGACGTTAGCCTAGCCTACTTCATGGGTGAGCAAATATCAAAAGTTAATTGATGTTCTTAATAACAAACCAAGCCATGGTATGAGGCCTTCTATTCTAAGGTTACATACTATTTAGGTATCTAGTTAGTTACTGTCTGAATAAAAGCTCATATGTTCTGCTGCACTTGTCTACACTTGTCTGTTGTCTCCATTTCTTACAGACTGAGCTGTTAAAATATATATCAACAAACTGGTGTTGAGTATGGGCGCAACCAAGTGTACAACTGGAGGAGGGGCACACACTTATTTTCCTTAACAAACGGAAATATATTAACAAGGAATAGACATAAGTAAATAGGATATATGGAAGAAGAGACAGATCTTTTGGCAGGGTTTATTAAAGAGGGACATATAGAAAATATTTTGTACTGTATATTGGGGGGACAGACTGGTATTTCCCCAACATTAGGGGGGGGGCACGACCCCCCAAAGAATGCGTGGTTACGCCCATGTTTTATTTATATTGTGTGGTTTTCGAGCGCTTACTCGGGTTGTGTAAACGCTGTGCAGTGATGTGTATATCTGCCTTATCTATAGGTTTGGATGTAACTGTATACTGGTAAGAGAAAATATTAAAATGCATCGCTACACTGTTACTGTTGGGATGAGTGGGCTGATTTTGAAACATTATCATCAAGAGTGCACAAAAATTAGTTGGACTCCACCTACCGACTACTCAAGCCAATCGGATAATTTACTGTAAAATCACAACTCGGGTTTTGACGTGAATTTGGTCGTGATGCCGGAAACACTGGTGAAAACGTGATTGATTGGTCAGTGCAATGTGGCAGTTATCCAATTGGCTTGAGTAGACATGGGCGGGGTCCACCTATTTGTGGATTTGTGTGCACTCTTCATGCTAGAAATGTTTCAAAACCAACAAACGTGTGCAGCAATCCACAAATGCACAGGACGCGATTCACAACTGAATGCCAGACAGAGTTTTGTTTGTGACATAAAAGTATATTTGTAAAAAAAGAAAAAATAATAAATTTATTCACAAATCTCATTTGATTTATTTGTTAGTCTATTTAATTTTTGTGAAACTTCTAACATATATTTGTGGATCTCATTCTATTTATTAGTGAATTCGTTTAATTTTTGTGGATCGCAAAATATTTATTAGGAAATATGAAACAATTCTAACCCCACTGCACTATAAAGGCTCCATAAAAACTATACTCCAAGTGGCCATATGAGAGCTTTGTGTCATATGGACTGCTTTTCTGTATAGCTGTGTAAACATTCTTCAAAATTTTCCTTTTGTGTTACACTGAAAACAGCATAGAGGTTTGGAACAACTATGAGGGTGAGTAAATAATTTTGTGCAAGTAATTTTGTCTGGCTAGCTGACAGTCATTATACAGAGACATTATGACAATACTGAAAAGACAATACTGAAAAGATAAACAAATTATGTTTTTTTTTTCTTCGGTGTGACAGCAGATCAGGAGCAGGAAAAAGTAAGCAGTATATACAAAGTGGAAGTTTTGTAATACATATTTGGTCTGCTCTACGGTTTGGAACATTATTCACTATATATGTGCATAAGTCATCGAAAGACCTGTCTGGGGGTAGAGAGTGAGTAAATATGAAATATAATAAACCATCTAATATAATTGTTTTAGTATTGTAATACACACTGACCTTACAGTAGTTATTTTGGGCCTAAATATAAAGGTCTCGCATTGTATATATAAATAATATGTATATATAAATATTTGGGCATATATAGAGAACTAAAAAGGACAATTAGATTTGTGACTCCACCCCCACCAAATGGTTTGGTTCAAGTGAATTCTTTACAAATGTTTCACGCTAGATGCTAGTCTCCACTAGCAACTAAGGACACAGTGGGAAGGTATTTTGACATTTTCTTCTACAAGCCTTCAACTTTTGCTTTAGAGCTTGTGGACTTGTTTAACCCATGAAGGTAAATAATGGAAAAGGAGTTTATTAAAACATATGCAAATTTAAACATTGCATCTCTATGTTAATTTTATATTAGAATGTTGATATGGTCTGAAAAGACACCATAATGTCTTTTACTCTAAAAAACAATGAGAACTTTAAAATCTTGTCTGTAAAAAATGCAGAGGTTGTTAGGAAAGTTCGAAAACACTAACCACAACAAGAACAAACTAAGCAAACACTAGACATAGATAGACATCTAACTATAGCTAACTAGATATCTCACTCATCCCCAGATCAACCTTAATCAAAAACAGAAGAAAAAAAACTATACTGTAATTGTTGACTTACTGGCTTTTATATAAAGTTAAAAAAAAAAGAACTCACAAATTAATACAAAAAAACAAAGGAGGACAAGTGGGAGCTGTTTTATAGATGGGTTTAAGAACAAAAAACTCAAACATTACATTCACAATCATGCAAATATCATGATAACAATGGTGGAACTCTTTAAACGCCTTCGTCTTAATTTCAAGAACTGGCCACCAGGGGTCACCAGTGAGTTCCCTCATTCCTCTTCCAAAAATAGATGTCGCTCAAAATATGATATATGATATTTAGAATGTTTTCAGGCGTGGATTTAATTTTGTTAGACACTGTGTACTTACTTGTCAGCTCTGAGACAGCGCCATGTACCTGTACACCAAAGGAGCAGTGAGCTAAGACCCACTATCTCTCTCTCTCTCTCTCTCAGAGAAGGCAGTATAGGATGGGGTGGTAAATTTTTTATGATAAGGCCAAAACACACTTGGCAAACATGCTTTGATAGTCGCGAGAAGTCGAAAGTGTTGTAAAGAGTGTTAAAGGCTAAAGTCCATTTGCTGCTTGTCTCACTGACATCAGCACCTTGGAATGAAGCAAGTGTTTACACAAAGATGAGAGTGAAAGAGGTAAGGTGGTGATTGCTGTGAAAAGGGAGGACAAAATACAGCAAAAGCAAGTTACATTCTCATTACACTACATGCATTGCACTACAGGGACTTGTTGTTTGGAGAGAGGAATCTTCAGGAACTCCCTAAAGATATGTGTGTTCATGCACTTGTTACTATAGTGACTAAAACCCCATAATCTGAAACATACAGTAACTCCCAACTATTAGTTACATAAGGTACATTAAAATGGTCTAACTTTCCAAAATATAATACTTGGAAACTGTGATGGCTGGTTTAAATGGCAACTCCCGTTCAAGAAAAAATACATAAAAAAATAAGGCTCAGTTATTGTCATCCACATTGTCTCATTTCCACTGAGAAAAATAGCTTGAATTTGATTATTTATTTGTTGATTTATTTAACATTTTTTGAACCTCAAACAACAGCACCACCATCATAAGCACGAATACACAGAATAGTATGAAGTAGAGCCCAAGGTTATTTTCTTTCTAGCCCGCATTCTGTTGATTCATCTAAATTATTGTTGGTGTGAGATTAACTACCCAGCCATTCCACAAACCAAATAGACTGTTTAAAGAGTTGTCCTGTATTTTAAGATAAAAAAATGTTTGTGGCTGTTGTCTTGTTTTTACAGTAACAAAGATGATCTATTCACTATTTAAATTCAATAAAACAGGTAGTAGAAGTTTTCAGACGGTTTCCAGGCTATTCAGATACATCTGTTAGTAGTGCAGTGTGGTTGGAAAAAAATGATCACACTCAGTGAAACCAGGCGAGGAACACCCTGAGAATGACTCATGCTAACTCAGAGGTTAAATTTATCTGGAGATTTAAGTAACGTTGCTCTTTAATTATTTAAAACATGTGCTATACCAACCAGGTTTTGATGAATAGATAAACGTTGGTATGTTTTTAAAAAGAAACTTCAACCAAAACAAAATCGCTGACAGGACTGCACCAATCCATTACTGTGTATCACTCAATACCGGGCCCGAAGCTGTATATAAGTGTCTGATCATACTTTACATGTTCCAGTCTGATTCACTGATATATTATATATGTTATGTTTACAGACATATGTATGTCAGAATGTATATACATATCATGAATGTAAACATAGTACACAACCCCATGCGAGTCAGCTTTGTTTCTGTGAGAATGTAAGTGCAGGAACATTATCATTTATCAGTTCATACCAGTATCTCATGAAAAGAATTGGATCGGCACATCCAATAGTTTGTGACATTCTTATTAGTACTGCTCCCTTTAGCTAATTTCCTGACTTACTTGTAAATCCAGTGATGTAAATCAACCACCTCTGTTGTTGTTGTTGTTGTTGTTGTTGTTAGGCTATTTATTCTCATTGGCTGTTCTCACTGGCAAACAGAACAGCCAAACTTCAGTAGATCAATAACAAAACAAACAAACAAAAACAAAAATCCTGTGCTACCTTTCTCGTACAATGAAATTTCTGGAACTAATCCAAGAGTCTAACACACAAAAGCCTATGCATACTTTCGGTTCCATCTGAGTCTCCCAAAGGTGCACTAAAAACATGGACTAGTCTCATAATTGCTTCAGTAAATAATCTCACACTGTAGACTTGTACCCAAGAGCTGCTGCTGCAATCATAAAGACTTTTCTGTTTATCCCAAGACTGAAAATAACCGTATACTTAACATCTATCAATATTGTTCGATCACAAACTGATCACAACTATCGATAGTATAGAGTTGTGGAAGAACATTGATGAACAATCTCATCCTCTGGGTTCACCCAGAAGAAGATGGGATACTTTTAACGCCAGTTTCTTACAAGCTTTCTTCCACATGTCCTCTCAGGGAGTTTTTTTCTTGCCACCATCACCTCTGTCTTGCTCTTAAGAGATCTAAATCAATATCTGGATTGCTGAAAATTGCTAATGGTGCTAAATGCTTTCTAAATAAAACTGACTTGAAGGTGGTGTTGATGACAGTATTTTAAAGGTTGTCATGGTTACGGCTGAATTTCCAAATGACTTCATACTTCATACTGCAGTATTTACGGAATGAAACGATGTTATCTACGTCGTAGCTAGGGCACTAGGGCGTGCCTCCAGCTCCATTAGAGACCCAGCCCTGTGGATGACTGTGAAAATCTTAGACCAGACGGTCTCTGAAAAGGCGTGTGTGTGTGTGTGTGTGTGTGTGTGTGTGTGTGTGTGTGGTGAAGAAGCGGAACAAACCGGCAATATTAAAGCAAACACTTTGATGCGAGGTCGTCTGCAGACGAGTGGATTACCGAGGAAGCTCCATAAACTTTAATGAACAGGATTATGTTTATGTTTAGCAACTTGTTTGATTAAACCCATTATCGAGGAACCTTTGTAGCGGATTGCTGGTCAATTTATTCTCAGCTGTTTAGTTTTCAGCTGAATTCGTCCACATTCCCAGACTATTCATTCAAGTTTCTCTCGATAAGTGATGAGTATGAAAACCAGCTTGTGGACATTGTTGTTGTTGTTGTTGTTTCTGATGGATTTCGTGTCCAGGGGAAACGCTGGTAAGTTTTCATTCAGCCAAACTAGTTCTTTATTTATGAGGGGATAATTGGACTTTTAACTTGTGCGGTTCGCTGTTATGGTACACTTCTAATTTGTTAAGTTTACTATGTATATTTAACCTGGAAATGTGGATTATAGTGTACTTTTAACAAGATGAAATGTGGATTATAGTGGATTATAGTGGAAATTATTATGGAAATGTGGATTATAGTGTACTTTTAACAAGATGAAAGCTACATATTATGACTGTTAGTTATTATAATATAAATAGTGTGGGGACATCTCAGTCTCAGATGTATAGACCTTTACATTTGTTTTAAAACGATGGTGTTGGGCTCTTATTCTGAAAAATACACTTGTTAAAATTATACTTTTAACAAGATGAAAGCTACATATTTGGACTGTTAGTTATTATAATAATTGTGTGGGGACATCTCGGTCTCAGATGTATTGACCTGAACATTATTTTTAAAACGATGGTGTTGGGCTCTTATACTGAAAATGTAACTCAGTATCTAATAACTAACCAGCAGGAAATTGACTAACTGCCTCTCCCAGTTTGCTGTCTCGCTTGTACTTCAGAAAACCAATGAGCCAAGCAAAATTAATTGTATCCAGTGTTGCCAAGGGACTGATATTACACTTCCAGTTTCTTATCTACACCAGTAGTAACTAACAGACTGTAGAGAATGTGTTTGACCTTGAATGTGTTTGTGTTGTGTTGAACAGGTGAATGTCCAAAACCTGTCCTGGAGGGTAATGTGGTGTTATCGGACTCTGCTATACTGAAAAATAATTTTCCTGATGACTCTGAAATCATTCTGGAGTGTACTAAAGGCTATGAGGTGGAAAATGGCTCTACCACCATCACATGTACCAATGGTGTATGGAGCAAACAGGAGCTGATCTGTAAAAGTAAATCAACTTTGTTTCATTACGTTTCATTCACAACGTTGCAGTTTTCCCAGTTAATTTTAGTAACAGCTGTGCTGTATTTGCCACACCTGAATTGTTATGAAGATTTGCAGTAACTGTGTATTGCTATGAGGGGAATAGTCAAATAATTACAATCTTAAATTTGGGCTGGTGTCAACAACTATCTTGCACAATAACATTTTTACATAGTACTCCAAAATGTACTTTAAAACATTTATTAAACAGATAAATTAAAATTATAGAATTAAACTTCAAAGTTTTCTTGACTTTACTTGATGTACATCCAAACATGTAGGTCTATAATTAGATACAGAGATGAATAGCCAATAGCAATGTGATGATATAGCAAAAGCAACAATTACTAAAGTTTGAATGTAAGATACTGATATTAATTAATAATGGGTTGTATTTCTAGTGTATTATTTCTAGTTGTATTATTAGTAGGATGACTGAATAAATAATTAAACAAACAAACTTTCAAAATCACTTCTACTGTGTTATATCATCCTCTTAGAAAAACTTAGAAGCTGCAAGAGATACTGTTATGTAACAAAAGCTGTGATATTGGGTTAATTAACATAGTCATTTTTTATTGTTGGTATAGATATTAAATATGGTAAATCACCATGTTTTGATCTTTAGCGTTTAATATTTCTTTCAGAAAAAGACTGTGGTTATCCTAACTCATCCCCCAATATGGGATATCTCATCCCCAATGGAACATTGTTTGGTGCATACATCAAACCAGTTTGTGACCGTGGGTGAGTGTTTTCTTATCTTATTGTCTTCAAGATACAGACATATTTGTAATTCTTTTTAACTAGTATAAATGGACTTATTCCAGGTATTACCTTCAGGGTTCCAGCTATAGGCATTGTCTTGTAAATGGCTGGACTGGAAAGCCAACGTGTCTGTGTAAGTTTATGCAATTCCAACCAAGTCACCTGTATGTACTCGATGATTTTATTACATGAACTGGAGTAGCCCTGTAGACTAAGACTGAAATATCCACCATAACTGTATTTTCTGTTCTTGTTTTGTAGTGGTGAGCTGTGGGAATCTTACTGAGATACCTCATTCTGTCATAGTCAGTAACTTGACCAAGAACCTCAAATATAAAGATGTTATTGAATACAGATGTGAGGACCACTACACTCTTGTAGGAAACGGATCTGTTGTTTGTCAGGAAAATGGGAAATACAGTTCATTTCCACAGTGCAAAGGTGAAAGTTCATTTTGTTTTCACATTAGTTCTTGTCAAGAAAGGTGTGTAAGAAGGGAAACAAGAATCAGTGTAACATGTTTGTAGGCTGTTTTCTATTTGTGTATCTGGTAGGAAAGGCAATTACTGAATTCCGAAAAAGTGGATTCTGTTGTAAGAGAGTGGAAGCCTGCTATCCTACTATACAACTGCAGTGAAATAACATTCCTGTTCATGCATTATAAATGCATGATACATAGGTAATAGTTTGTGATTCCAGTGCAAGTATTAACAGCAGGAATGCTGTTGTGACTTTATCACTCTGCTTTCATGTAATGTTCACATTTACACACCAACTCCTTGTTTGCTTAGTCTGATTTGGGCGGCTGTGGCTCAGTCGGTAGAGCGGGTTGTCCACTAATCCACTAACCGTGGTGTTGGCGGTTCGAATCCCGGCCCGGGTGATCCCATGCCGAAGTGTCCTTGGGCAAGACACTGAACCCTAAGTTGCCCCCAATGGCAAGCTAGCACCTTGCATGGCAGCTCTGCTACCATTGGTGTGTGAATGTGCACTCATTTGTAAGTCGCTTGTAAATTTAAAAATGTAAAAATGATATTTCTGTAAAGCTGCTTTGAGACAATGTACCATTGTAAAAAGCGCTATACAAATTGAAAATTGATAAATTTAGTTTGGTTTCAGCTCGAGTGATTCTGTGACAGCAGTACATGTGATGCTGTGTGTTCATTTCCTTACTAATGTTGATTTTCCATGATCACGATTGCTTTTCATTTTTTTCGTTCAGAGGCCAGCTTCACAAATTCTCTTTGCTGATTAGATTAACAACACGCTCACTATATCTGTAAAATTGAGGAGTGCCAATAAGAACACAGAATGAAGGGTGTACCCAGGGCTATGTGTATGAAGAGTGACTCAGGGTTAGCATTTACAACACATTTTCTTTTTCACATTTTACAGTTCTCTTTATTGGAGAAATATACAAATGAAGCAGAATACAATCCATGCATTTCACTACTTATGTAGTTTACAGTGACAAACGTTCTGGTTAGCTTTGACATTTTGAAGTGTACAATGATTGTACCATTTATGTGTATGGTGTTATTAGCAGGATGCTAAATTAATAGTGTTGGTTAACTAATTGCTGTAGTCAGTGAGCACGATACACTAGGTTTTGAGGTTTATCTTATTACCTTACTGTGTTCTTGATAATAATTGAGTTGTTGAACAGAATGGATGCTCTGTTAAATTTAACTGATCAAAATCTTAGTTATTATAATAATTGTGTGTGGACATCTCGGTCTCAGATGTATAGACCTTAACATTTGTTTTAAAACGATGGTGTTGGGCTCTTATACTGAAAATGTAACTCAGTATCTAATAACTAACCAGCAGGAAATTGGCTAACTGCCTCCCCCAGTTTGCTGTCTCGCTTGTACTTCAGAAAACCAATGAGCCAAGCAAAATTAATTGTATCCAGTGTTGCCAAGGGACTGATATTACACTTCCAGTTTCTTATCTACACCAGTAGTAACTAACAGACTGTAGAGAATGTGTTTGACCTTGAATGTGTTTGTGTTGTGTTGAACAGGTGAATGTCCAAAACCTGTCCTGGAGGGTAATGTGGTGTTATCGGACTCTGCTATACTGAAAAATTATTTTCCTGATGACTCTGATATCATTCTGGAGTGTACTAAAGGCTATGAGGTGGAAAATGGCTCTACCACCATCACATGTACCAATGGTGTATGGAGCAAACAGGAGCTGATCTGTAAAAGTAAATCAACTTTGTTTCATTACGTTTCATTCACAACGTTGCAGTTTTTACTTGTTCTGTTGGCTTGACAATGATAGAACTGCTTTAAAAATTCAGATTGTTATAACTCTTTGAGCTTTCAAGCTACTTCCACCAAACTCAGCAGTCTTTCAGGCTCTTCATACTGATCAAGCTCTATTTTCCCTAACTGATCAGATTTCCCGTAGCGGACGATGAAAAATCCCCAAAACTTCAATTCACTTACATTGAAAGAATGTTCAGAGCCTGGCTCTGAATGTTCAAGATTTCAGACTTCAACTGTCAAAACACACATCTGCGTGCACACGGCCTGAAGCTCCTTTTCTCTCCCCCTCACTCAATGTACCTGTATCAGAGACTCTCACTTCATCCATCTATCTGTCTGTCTGTCTGTCTGTCTGTCTGTCTGTCTGTCTGTCTATCTATCTATCTATCTATCAATGCCACACGCTCTCTCTATCCATCTCTCTGTCAATGTACCATTAGCACACACTATCTATCTATCTATCTATCTATCTATACGTCTGTCTGTCTAACTCGACATATTCATACACTAGATCACGCCAGTTCTATAAGTATTAGTACCCTATCTATATATACAACTCGAAGTATTGGGACCATATCAATTTGTCTCTCTTTCTTAAAACTCCACATTACCTTCAGATTTCAAACTAATAACCGTTTTAAACTTTCAAAGTGTCTTTGTCAAGCCAACATCAAAGTTTGTCCTCAAACTTTACATATCTAGTTTACTTGTGTAACAGCAGTGCTTCATTTGCCACGCCTGAAGTGTTCGACTAAAACTAAAATTCCCACCATAAATGTATTTTTTTGTTTGTTGTTCTGTAGTGGTAACCTGTGGGAAGGTTCCTGAGGTTCCTCATTCAGTCCCAGTCAGTCATCTAACCAAGGAGCTGGTCGAATTTGAAGATGTAATTGAATACAGATGTGAGGACAACTACACACTTGTAGGCAATGGATCTGTTGTTTGTCGGGAAAATGGAACATACAGTTCACTGCCACAGTGCAAAGGTGAAAGTTCATTTTGTTCTCATTTTAGTCACATTTAGAAAATGTGTAAGAAAGAAAACACAAATCAGTGTAACACAGTCCATACAGGATTATTTTGTGATTATTGCGGGCAAAAATGCTTGATTTTCCTGAGGCTTTTTCAAAAATTTGTGACACAAATTGCAGAGTTTTTCTGCTTTTTTGCAGAAATCTACTTGAATTAGTGAAATTGCAGTTGCACAAAATTATTTTGCACTGTCTTTCGGAGTGCTGTTTGCTGGTAAATGAGCCCTTTTACAGTAGCTGTACTCATGTTTTACGTGAGTCTAAGAGGGCTATGGCTGAATGCGCGTTGTGATGATGTCACATGACACGTCTTGGCCCAAATCTGCAGAAAAATCTAGCAGGAGTTTGCTTCATTTTGCGTTGATTTCTGTGATTGTGAAAATCACAAAATTTTGAAGGGACTGGTAACATGGTAGTGGGCTGTTTACTGTTTGTGTATCTGGTAGGAAAGGCATAAAGTGGAAGCTTACATCCTACTATTCTATTACAGTGACATAACATTCCTGTTTATGTCAGAAGTAGTGCACCCTATCTATCCAACTCTAGAATTATTGGCACACTATCTACATATATACAACTCTAGAAGTAGTGGCACCCTGTAGTTGGTCTCTTTCTTAAAACTCCACATTACTTTCATATTTAAACTAATAACTGTTTTAAACTTTCAGACTGGCTTTGTCATGCCAACATCAAAGTTTGTCCTCAAACTTTACATATCTAGTTTACTTGTTGTTACAGAAGTGCTACATTTGCCACACCTGAATTGTTAGACTGAAACTGAAATTTCCACCATAAGTGTATTTCATTTTTTTTGTTGGTGTTCTGTAGTGGTAACCTGTGGGACTGTTCCTGAGGTTCCTCATTCTGTCATAGCCAGTCATTTGACCAAGAAGCTCCTTGAATTTGAAGAAGTCATTGAATACAGATGTGAGGACAACTACACTCTTGTAGGCAACGGATTTGTTGTTTGTCACAAAAATGGGACATACAGTTCACCTCCACAGTGCAAAGGTGAAAGTTCATTTTGTTTTCACTTCATTCGTTGAAAAAGAAAATGTGTAAGGAAGAAAACAATCGGTGTAACAGTCCATACTGGAGTTTTGTTTGTGATGCTTGAATTTCCTGCAGCCTATAAAAAATTTTCGGTGTAAATTGCAGATTTTTTGCAGAAATCTACTTGAATTGGAAAAATTGCAATTGCACGGAATTATTTTGCACTGTCTTTCGCAGTGATGTTTGTTGGTAAATTAGCCCTTTTACAGTAGCTGTACTCATGTTTCACGTTAATCTAACAGGGCTATGGCTGAATGCGTGTTATGACGATATCACTTGCTGTGTATTGGCCCAAATCTGCAAAATAATTTAGCAGGAGTTTGCTTCATAAATCCTGGAGGGACTGGTAATATCTTAATGGGCTGTTTTCTGTTTGTTTATCTGGTAGGAATGGCATAAAGTGGAAGCTTGCGTCCTATTATTCTATTGCAGTGACATAACATTCCTGTTTAGGCATTATAAATTCATGATACAGGTCAAGTGTCTTGTTGAATGATATAAAATAATTTGTTGTCATTGTGTTTTTTTCCTTAGAGAAAGAGGGCAGTGAGAGAGTTGTTTCACATTTCTGTGAGTCATAGTTTCTGTAAAATTGCATATACCATATTAAATAAAAATTCTGACTATGCTGTCCTCAGGGACATCTTTTACACAGTGCCCTAAGCAAGTATTGGAACAGCAAGGACAAATATTTTGTTTTTTGCTATACAATCAAGACATTTCGGTTTGAGATCAAAAGATGAATATGAGATGATGTATCAAAATTTCAACTTTCATGTCCTGATATTTACATCTAGATGTGCTAAAGAATGTAGAACATGGGCATTCAAGTACTAACAACCAGATGTCAAACAGGTTGACCTAGGTTGACAAGGAACATTGTGATAGCTGTGAAGCAAAACCCAAAAACATCATCACCAACAACATTGAGAGGGCAGGGGTGAAGGTATCTCAGGCCACTGTTTTAAGTAGACTTCAGAAATGTAGAGGCCATACCACAAGATCCATACCACAAGATAAATGCAAACCATTTATCAGCAGTAAGATTTTGAAGGCCAGATTGGAATTTGCAAAGAAATACAGGAATGAGCTTCAAAAGTTCTGGAACCAAGATTAACCTCTACCAAAGGGATGAAAGTGTTGAGTTTTGGATTTTCTCATGATCCAAAACATACAAGCTCATTGGTCAAGTAGGGTGGAGGTAATGTCATGGTTTGGTCTTGCATAGCTGCTTCTGGATCAGGCTCACTAATCTTAATTGATGACGTAACTCATGATGGTAGCAGCAGAATTATTTTAGAAGTCTACAGAAATATTGTCTGTCAATTTGCAGAGCGATGCATCCAATCTAAATGAGCGGAAATTCATCATGCAGAAGGACAATGAGCCAAAACACACTGCCTACTCAACAAAGGACTTCGTCAGGGGGGGGAAACAGTGGGAGGTTTTAGACTCGTCAAGGCAATCACTAGACCTTAACTGGGCATCCAACTGATGCATTTTACCTCCTTTAGAGGAGACTGAAGGGAGAAACCCTATGAAACAAACAACAACTGAAAGAAGCTGTAGTAAAAGCCTGGAAAAGCATCACAAAAGAAGAATGCAACAGTTTGGTGATGTCATTGGGTCACCGACTTGATGCAGTTTTTTCCAAGGAAGGGATATGCAACGCAATATTAAGTGTTATTTACTTTAATTAACTTTAAGACTATCTGTTCCTGTACTTGTTTTATAATTATTCCTGTACCTAAAAATTGGGTGATCTGCCACCAAACATGCCATGTTCTAAGCTTTTTAACACATCTAGGTGGAATTCTGATCTGTTGTCTCATATTCATCTTTTGATCTCAAACCCAAATGTCTTGAGTGTACAGGAAAAAAAAAGTTGGCCTTGCCATTCGAATACTTTTGAAGGGGACTGCAGACTGTAGTTGCTGCACCAATAGCTAATGGTGCAGCATGTTGGGGTTTTATGTGAGAAAACTAATCCATCCATGTTGCCCAGTATCACTAAAGCTTAAAATAAACTGAAATGCATTATTATTATTATTATTATTATTATTATTATTATTATTACTCTCATTACTGGATTTTGTTTTTCTTTTTACAGCGAATCCCTTGACAGTGTTTTTGGCCCTCCTCTTACTCTTTCTTATTTGTGAGTTTTATTTCTATCTTTCTTCAAATAATGTCAAAGTCATGAGTGTCTGCAAGTATAAGAGACTTATCCATTTTAAATTGAAGAAAATAAGTAAAAAGCAGTTGTTACAAGAAAAATGTTTTAATGTGATGATATAGGAAAAATAGATAGGAAATAGCAATATGTCAGTCTATTTTCTCTGGCATAGTTTGTAAATCTCTAGGTTATTTTGTTGTAGGTTTTATGACAGAAAACAGAGAGAAACTCATCCTCTATTTTTTTTATTGTTACATTCTTACTCCGAAGGCCTAATTTTAGACTTTTAACCTACTGAGCGTGTTCTCTGTCAGTGTTTTTGCACCACCCTGTTTTTTGCCTCTTTCACCATTTTCCTTACCATGTGTGGAGTGCTCATAGGTCCATTTCCCAACCTTTTCAGGCATTTTTGTTATGGTCCTTATTTTACTTAATACTATTTTAACTGCTTGTGTATATTTGTATCATTACCTGGTTTGTCTATTCTTTTGAAAATTCTTAGTTTGTTTTCCTCCATGGTAATGGATAACAAAGGGATTTTACACATTTGCATATATACCACAGTGAAATGTGGGAAACAAGGCATAGTTAAGAACAGTGCTAGGGGGTACTGACTGCAAATATCAACAAGAATAACAAGTTGTTTGCATTTATTTAAAGTATTCATTAGGGGTGGCAATCAATTCGGTGCAGGCAATGTTGAGAGAGAATTCTATTATTTAAAAAGATATTTAAACAAGTTTTCTTTTCTTTAACAAAGGTAAATATTTTCTCCCATTGTTTGACTGGAATTGTGTGTAATGTTTATTTTACACAGCAAATTTTGCTTATTGTTATGGAGATCACTATATTGGACAAATCAGTAACATGTCATTTATTCACAGTTATTGCTGTTTACGCTTGTGTAAAGTGTTACCAGAAACGAAAAGGGTAAGTGCATAATTTATCATGCCTTTTATAATAACTTGCATGCTGACTTAATTAGCTCACTAAAATTCTGCATGTGCTGTTACTGACCTTCAAACTATTCTAAGCAAACTTGCTATTTATTTTCTTTGTCTATTCTTAAATTAGTTTTAATTTGAGTTAGGTTAACCAAGATTATGCGTGCTTCCTGCTTAATGAGTGAAATAAGATAGACATGCATTATTGACCTTGCGTTATTCAATCAGCCACACAGACAGCCAGCATCATGTTTGAATTTGTTTTAGGGTTCTCAGATTACTGTTTAATGTTTCAGAAATTGGAAAATAACAGGAAATGTAGGACAGAGTATGGAATTTTGGAATATTTGCCTTTCCTGATTTTGAGGATGTGAGCAAATCCCACCTTTTTTTCACTGAAGGAAATATCTTTTTGATATCACACCTCCTATGTTTTCTAGATACATTATATACATTTTTATATAATACAAGATTATAATAGTGTATTAAACAAACAAACAAATAGGTTAAACTTTAAAATGCTATGTAAATACATATCAGATGAATGCTGAAGATTAACCAGCATTATTCAGAACACAACACATTTTGAAAATATGCTTTATTGCATAATAAGTCAGCCAGATAAGGCTGGTAGTTTCTACCATGCAGACATGGTTCTGTGTCATATGGCGTGACTGCACTATGAGAAATCAGCCAAATAGGATGGGTATTTATTACATAATAAATGTGTATATTTTGTATAAGACACTAGTTTATATTGCTGAACAGTTTGTGCCCCACAAACTGTAGTTTGTGTCCTTATCAAAGTGAACTGAACATCCCAGCAAGGCTATTTGAGTTGCAATAGAAAATAGGTGTTTGCTGATTTCACATCCTGTGGATGAAGGTTCATGCTAGATTCGGATAGTAGTAATGGTTGATTAGTTAATACAGGTTTATACTGATGACAGCTGGCTGACTAACACCCAGAGGAAATGGGCTGAACCATGAAACACAGACATGATTGTGTTATATATTGAGTGTGTTATATGATGCAGTATTACGAAATTAACATTGGTATGATTAACTGATTAAATTATATTTAGTCCCATATTAATTGTAAAGCAGGCAGTTCTAAGTTGTTTTACACAAAAAACTGAAACAAGGCAAGTGGATAATGTTGAATGTATATCATTATCTGGTGATGCTGCACAGATCATATGACACCGGGGAAGAAATGAGGACAAAAGAAGGATTAATGCAAGAAAACAGTTACTCCAACATCCAGTACCAATCTAAGGTACCTAATAAGATCTCTAACCTGACTGAAAATCAGTTTTATCTTTCTTATTCTGACATTTTCTTTAGTTTAGAGTTTTGCTATAGCTTAATAGGCTTGTGTAATAATAACTGTAGTTTAGTAAATAATACTGTAGTAGTAAAATTTCTAACATCTTCTAGTTCTGTTGTAAAATGTTGAAATATGTATGCTATAGTAATACATAATAGATGACTGCCTAAGCCTGTGTTCGTTTTCTTCTTCCTCCCAAACACAGGGCCCATAATCGCACTGCTCCTGTTTGCTAATCTGCCTCTGATCCATGCAGTGTTAAGGAGCACAGTATTACCTCTATAAAGTGACCAAGATGTTTTATTTGTACATTGATATTTTAATATCTGGTATAAGTTCATTTTGATTTCCTTTTCTGGATGTTGAAATTCTGAATGTGTCTCCTGGAAATACGCCTACTTAATATAAGACATTCCTTTAAACTGAGCTGACGTTGAGTGCAGGCTGGTAGCTCCTTGCACAGTCTTCCAGAACAGAGATGGGGAACACGGATGGTTCTGTATTTTTCTAAAGTGGTCCTGTCTCAGGCCAGACTACAAGCTTGAGACAAGTAAAAATTAATCCGTCACCCTGTGCTCCTTTTCACAAGTGAATTGCAGAAACATGGACACAGAACATCTTTTATTCAGTCCCTCATGCAGAAACTGAAGTGCACTGAAGTAAAGGCCTGCTTTGTGAGGCAGCCATTGATCATTGTTGCCTGGACAATGGCACCGAGTTAAGCATCAGACTTGATCAGGCTTCCAAATGCATCATATTTAAAAGAGTGTCTGTAGCAATATACATTCAGATGTGTATTGTTTAGTGTAGCCGACCGATTACAGACTTTAGAGCAAAGATGTTAGAATGTAATGCTTTTTAAGCACTTTAAAGATTGTGGCTGTTTGATGAATTTTGTGACTACTCTGATGATGTAATAATCTTATAAATATTTTTCTAATAAAATCATTAACAAAAACTTCTTTATGGGACTGTTTTAGAATTTTTACAATATTGGGAAAAGAACGATTTCTGACTAGTGTATGTACAAATCCTTACGCCATTCAGTTTAGTGCTACAGTGATGTTACATGATATTGTAAATTTAACACAATTGTCCGGTTTGCTCCTGGTACACTCAGTGGGAGTATTTTAAGGTATATTTAACAGTTTCAGGCTTGTGAAGAAAGTATCTGTTATCTGAGTGTCAGAGACTTCCCCTCGGGCAGAACGCCAGCTTGAGCCATTACAGTAGCGTGACAGTGTATGCTTCCGGGTTGTTAGACTTTGTTTAATGTTTCATGTGTTTCTTTTGTTGTTTTTTCCGAATGTATGTGAATGAAAAGTCACAAATTCACCCATTTTCTCAATGAAATTAGGCAAAGTTTCAGGGGATTGATGGACATTTTCTATACTTCTGAGGCATAAGCAATTAGAGTAACATTTACTACCCAGGAACAAAAACTGGGTTCACATAGTATAAGTTGTGCGTGTACTTTTTAGTAGACTTGAACATGAGCCAAATGTGGCATTAGCTCTTGGATACATGAAAATATAAGACTATTACACCCTGATTTTGATTAATGCAGCAGAGTTCATTTAGAAGTTGCTTTTCTGTGTGAGCATATCTGCTATTGACACCGCAGCGGATATACTGTACAACAATGAAGATATACTATGGGAAGTTTTAAGTTCATTCATTCATTCATCTTCAGCAACCACTTTGTACTGGTCAGGGTCATGGGGGATCTGGAGCCTTTCCTGGGAACCCTAGGAAGCACTCTTGATGGGACACCAATTGGAAGTAATTAGTCTTTAAGCAATTTAGGCAATTACTGTCATGTACCAGCTAAATATATACTACAATAAAATGTAAGATTTAAAACCTGATTTAAAGTGAGTCAGTCATATTTAATACTAGCACTGAGAGGCCATGAATTGATGAACAAATACATGTGTCCCATAATACTGGGACAACCTCGCTTTAAATTCCTGATGATGTGTACACAACTGATCTTCACATAGCTTTGTTCTGAAGTTGAATACATATAAAGCCAGATTAGCTGATTGCGATTATAATCACTTTTAATTGCCTGCCATGTCAAGCAACTGAGTGTGATGGAATTTGTCCTCTCCCTATGATTGAGGAAGATTATTAAAGAATAGGGAAGGATATGGCAGAAATCCAACAGGAACTGGCAGCACACTGACTATAGTCTGGAATGAAAAGGGGTGATTAGTGTAGAGGGAAGAAAAAGCTGCAACTCACAGTTTTGAGTGATTGTGCCTTTATTGTTCACATGGGTGGCCTCATAAGTAGCTAAAGACTGCTGTCTTTACTGTGGGAATGTCATAAAAGAAAAACCTGTCTGCATATTTTGTAGCCTACTTTATATTGGCTCAGCTTGACATTTATAACCTAATTGTTACTCTTTGCTTTTTGCCCTAAATAATTGGCCTCTTAGTAGAATCTTGATCACTGGAAGTTTGAAATGCTGACACTGACACGTTGAGATCATGTTCATTATTTAATTCCAACTCCAATATCCTGTGGTAGACTGCTAAAGTAACAATAACTTAGTCAATTGTATGACCTGACTTTGTCAAATGGTTGTATTAGTGATGCTTCTCAGCTAGTACTTATGCTTTCAGAACCATGAATTGCTTTAAATCTCCAGATCCACCTACTATATATACTCTTTCATTTGTTACTGCTGGAGTTAGGTCAGATTTCCCTCAAGTACTAAACATAGTCTCAGTACACGGAAGAGCTGAACTAGAAATAGCTGGTCTGTGAATATTTTACCACAAAGGGCAGAAGGTAGAGATGTGCTGCCTGTACATGTCTGAGCAGATCAGCGCCCGTATGTTTTCTTGGTACATTTGTGAGCCACAGCTAAATGAACAATTGCACACAACTTTGCAAAGTCAATGTAATCCACCTACAGCCATTAATGTCTAAATCGCTGGCAACAAAAGTGAGTACACCCCTAAGTGAAAATGTCCAAATTGCGTCCAAAGTAAGGGCGTAACCATGTCATGGACATTGGGGGGTCCAAGCGCTAACAATGCCCCCCGCGCGCAGCCAAACTTCCGCAATTTTATACTGAACTTTTGTATATTTAGAAAGCAGGTTTAGGATTACAGTTACTGTTTGAAATCACGTGGTTTCTGAGTGATAGAAGCTCCCACAGCATGG
>JAFFST010048064.1:169594-183304 GCA_022414735.1 Noturus placidus | reverse complement strand
TTGTCACATGAAAAGATATCAAATATTTACAAAAATGTGAGGGGTGTACTCACTTTTGTGAGATACTGTATAAGAATCTGTTATAGGCCTATTTGTTGCTAAGGCTACGACAGATAGTCCAAAGATGAATTTAATGGCCAATGTAAGGAGTTGTGATATACTGCCATCTAGTTGTAACACACATTAGTACTGAGAAGTGAGTGTTGTGGATAATAATAATAATAATAATAATATTTAGATTGATTTTTTTAAAGATATTAGATATTAAATCAAAGTATATATAGAAAGGCATGAGCATTATTATATAATTATTATATACTACAGTATATTTAACTCAAAATATAAAGGGAAACGTGTCTCATTCCTGTTAGTTGTCACCCACATAAATGTTTAGACAATGTAATGTCCTTTCATTGATCTTTTTTGTCTCATACTGAGTCTGCTGCCTACAAACACTGAACTCTGAATATAGTATTTCATGAATGCAGGATATAGACAAAGTTTACTGTGTAGGAACAATTGCACATTAGACCACAAAAAGGGAGACATGGTGATGCAGCAGGTTGGTGCCTCGCAGTACCAGGGTATGTGGGTAGATCCTCAGCTCCAGTTATCTGCAGAGTTTAACTCTAACCCTTGTCCAGTTTCCTCCCACCTCATAAAAAATGTTCTTTGAAGGACTGGCTACTCCAAAGTGCCCCAGTAATGAACTGGTTTTCTACCCTGCACACGGTGTTCCCCTGAGGGATGGGAAAATTACTGAGAAATTATACTTTAGTGAGGAAATAACATGCTCAAGTGTAACTTAATGTGTCAAATTCTTTCACAATTTAGTACTGGAAGTATCCAACCAAAAATGTTCTCATGTCAAAGTAAAAACACTTCTACATTTAGGTGATTTAAAAAGATCAAATAAATGATTCTAACAGATGGAATTAAGTCATTTTACTTAAATTGCATTACTTTTATAAAACTGTTTATTTACACTGCAATTATACGCTTGCCTGAAAACATCATTCAATATCTGTAGGTATGTAATGTCATTTGATAATGAATTAATCAGAAGTAAAATATCCTATAAATAACCAATATTACAATATTTACCACTAGAATTTGATTGCTGCCTAGTAGCTACTGGTATCTATGCTAACCTGGCATTAGTAAAGACAACAGGCCACCTTTGTTAAACAGTTAGTTAATGTTAGCAAAATACCTCAAAATACATTGTTGTATTGAGGTGTAGTTCCTGCTTTCTTGGCAGTCAAAGAGATGCCTTACTTTATACATGTCTTTGCTTATTCCAGCATTATTGAAACATTTTAATGAATAGGGCCAGGTGTGCTCATGCTCAAGTTTGACACTGCAGTTTGGTTGCTTATCCATCTTCAGATGCACGCATATGGCTATAGCATTAACTATATCATGTAGCATGCAGACGTCACCGTAGATCACAAATTTGAACCATTTTACACACTTTTTAATACATTGATCAACTTTATTCATTGCTAAATTAAGCCCATTTGATATGCATAACATACTATTATTTGACTAGAAGAGAAGAGAACTTTTTAATGAGTACTTTGAACTGCTAAATACAAAGTTTTGTTTTCTTCAAAAGTAAAATGTATTCAATTTCAATAATACTAATATTAAAATGTAAATATAAATATGCCAAGATCATACTTAACTACAGTAACAAAGTACAAATACTTAAGAATTTTTCACCCTTGGTTCACCAGCATAGACTCAGGCACTGTATTTAGATGTGTGTAAATAGCTTTCACTCAACTTTCATTTGGGTTTTGTACAATGACTCGATAACAATGGCACTGTGTAACAATCAAATCTGTTTTATTCACAAATTTGTGAAACAAAGTCACATTACAATTACTTACCATATAAGAAACAAGTAAAACATATATTCGTCACAATAAAATGAATGTATGCCTGTCACGTGCCTTCCACGTGTTTGGGCTGGATGTACACACAGCTTGGAGAACACTGATTTCAAATGGTGCTAGATGTCAGGAATCACTCTATGGCACCATCTGAAGTCAGCTTCTCAAAGCAGCTCAGGTCAGCTCTTCATGTTGTATTATAATAACATAGAGGAGAACACGATCACTGCAAAAAATGGCAGGTTATTAAAGCAAAAGTAAAATGCCCAATAATTGATCAATTATGTTTGATACTGTCTACTTAATATAATATGATACCAATTGTAATATTACAAGGCTGTTTCCTCAGTTTCAGACAGGATTAATGGTATCCATGCCAGACTACTTTTATTCATTATGACGCACAATAATATTGTAACTGCGCATTAAAGTATAACCCTTGAAAACTTTTAGAAAAACATTATGATATCATCTGTTATTCTGTAAAAGGCTGGTTTGGATTATTATTGTTTTAAGGCATGTGATAAATTATCCGTGACCATCTCTGTGTGGCATGACCCATTATTAACCCTTTGTTGATATTCAATAACTTGGTGGATTTTCCGGAACTGCGCACTCACAGAGAATGATCTGGAACAACTGCTGTTTACTGTGGAAGCGTTTTCACTGGAAAAGAGAAGTGTGTGTGTGTGTGTGTGTGTGTGTGTGTGTGTGTGTGTAACAGTGCTGTTAAAGAGGAGGTGGTATTGAAGGTGAGCATGGTTAAAGAAGAGAAATTATGGAGACACATTTCTTTGTTTACAAGTTGACATTGTTTTGTTGCCCAGCAGATCAGTTTAGCTCTCGGGTGGCTGCTTCAGTACACCTGACCTCTTGTGTAATGCTGAAACGATTCTTAAAGGGACAGGCCTGTGGCTTTGTGCTTTGCAGTACAATAATGGAGAACTGCTGAAAACAGTGTAGTTTTGATCAATTTATCCTTATCATTTGCAGTCATGGAACACATGATGAACACATCTAGATTTAATATACTGACACCCATGACAGTAAAGGACTAATCAAAATTCAATTATACATGGAAATTAATTTGTTTATATAAATGCTAATCTAGAAGCTATTACGCTTAATCAGATATATTGCATTGGGTTAAAATATGAAGGCGTGTATGCAATTATAATCCTCTCCGGAGGTGTGCGGTGTGTGGGTGTATGACGCACAGGTGATAAATATATGGATAATCCTCTTTATACCTTAAGGTCTTAAATATGACTCACAGTTCAGCCACTGAGATAAAGGAACCCCAAACTTCTAACCATTTTTCATCAGTTATTTGAATTTAAACAAGTGTCATTATGCAATTATGCCATTATGCAACTGTTAGGAAATTTTATGGGTTTTTTTCTGCATGTAGGTCTACCATGCATATTTCTTACATAAACAAGTTGTATTATTACCATAGCAGGATCAGTTCCACATATAAAAGCACTAGATATCAAGGGGTCTATAAAAGACAAAAATGGGTCAGAATCAGGCTGTGTTGAAGTGTTTATCGTTGTTGTACAACACGATGTGCTTGATTACAAGAGCTTGTTGGACTGACTGGGGCTGATATTGAGCAGCGAGGAACTAAATGTGCTTCTTTGAAATGAGGGAGGCCTGCCAGGCTGGTAAATATAGCCAGCAATTGCCTTAATGTGATTAGAGAACAGACATGTGAACACAGATCTCACCCCGTTTCTCTGCCTCTTTACCTTCTCCTTTCGGTGACAGAGTGTTTAATTAATATAAAATAATATAAAATCCATCATATATAGATAAATGGATTTCAGATAACTATATTCTGTTTATATAATCTGGAAGTGTAAACAATTACGGCCTTCCTCTTTCTTATTATGAAACATGTATGTGCACTTTTCAGTGAGGAAACACATAACCTAGTACAACAGTGACACCAAGAGGACAAACAATGCATTGCACTTCACTCTTGTTTACTTCTTTTAACCAAGTGCGCACTAGTAATTTCTTCTACTGGACAGTCCTTGCTAAACAGACTGAACACCACCTTAATATGCCCTATCAACCCAATATAGTCAGAGAAAATGTATTTTGGTGACTCTATTGTGTCGGTGTGCAAGAGTATGTATGTAACAGAGATGACGGAGATGTTAAAAACGTAAATGTGCCATATGATGTGCTTTAAGCTAAAGGTAGTTATATATCAATAGGCCAGAGGGAAAAACTATTACTGGTATTTTGGATGTAGTTTATTATACCTAGACTGTAATGTTGAAATCGGATTGTTTATTATGATTATGATTATTAAACAGTATTTTATTGTATGATTAGCTTGATGTGCATACTATGTCGATCCTACCAATCATAACAATAATAATGATCGTATTCATTACCATATACTCTGATGTCCAAAACCCACTGCAGGTGGAAGTGGCGATGACCCCCCTCCCTTCAAAACAATTACATTGTTTTAATTACTCCGTCATGCAGAGGTTATGCAAGTTCTATTACCTTCAATATATAAAGCAAGAAATCCAGCCCAGCGTAAAACAGCCCACTCTGGCAACGCAGTCCTTTAACATGAATGCGCATCTCTCTCTTGCGCAGCATCCTTTCTCCCAAACACTCCCCTCCGCTTCCTCCTCCCCCACCCCTCGGACTTGTAGTGCTCATGACGTCGTCTGTCTCGCCTCAGCATGGCTTTGTCTAAAACAACACACTACCGTACTAACTAACCAGTGTGTGAATACAGTACGCCAATTTCGCAGCAAGTGTAAAAACACAGGAGGAAAAGTAGCACGATGCTAAAAGCACCTCGTCATAGTGACGCGACAGAGCGTCCAAAAGGTGTCCGTGCTAACTACTTGCGTACTAATAGTATTTACACGCGAAATGTGCAAAACAATACGCGTGTCCTGTAGTATGCGGTTTTTGAACGCAGCCCAGAGCAGCACAGGGTCTCTTGCGCAGGTAAAATTCCCGACGAGTCTCCGCGGTTGTGGCGCAACTGCTCCGTCCCCCTATGACGCAGTGATATTTCTGAACACAGGCTTAGACTCTAATGAAATGCTCACGCGAATAACGTTTCGCAATCACATTCTCAAGCGGTAACCGGGCATCCATCTAACGTAGATACCGCGTTGTTGTTTAAATTCAAGAAGAACGAAATGGTGGGAGTTTGTTTGGATACAAAAAAGGCTTGAAAATCCCAAGCACATTTAATATCATTTAAAAAGAGTTATTTTTATTATTTCAGACTCTGTTAGGTGTTAGGTCAGTGACGGAGTTAATTAAAATACTTTAAAAAAAAAATTATTTTATAACGAATAATGAAAATAAAACAGGAAACATACTTACTTAGATGCGCCGACTCCTAATGCAGTTGGATTATGATGCTATGTTTTGAGATGTTTACTTTTCTTCCCTCAATGTTTTCTTCGCCGCTTGTTTAATCTTGAGCACTTCATCACCTCTTCCACGCTTGAATCAGAGCCCTTTCGCGTCATTGTAAGATCCCAGTCGAATTTTCCACGGCGCAGAGCACACGCCCCGCCCCCACCACTCCCCCAGCTTCTGATTGGTTAGACGTTGCTGCTGTACAAGCGTCACGACGGAATCACATGTGGCCGACGCGTGTTTACAAACATTGGACGGGATCACGTGGTGGAGTGAAAGGTTTTTTTTTTTTTTTTTAAATTGTTCGCCATTGGATTTTGTCTAGCCGATTACGCATTTCACTTTGGTACAGCTGGAAGCGAATGAAAAAGAATACATAAATAAACAAATAAATCAAATATTTAACTGCAATTGTATTGTGGGGATCTGGTAGAAAAACAAAGACTGTGTGCTAGATAGAAGACCTTCCATGGTTCCAATCCATGATGTGTAATGCATTTAAATAACCATATGCCTGCTGTATATTCTGGAATAATTAAGTCAATAATTTTGCAGAAAAATAATCTTAAACCAGTGACTGCAATGTCTGTTTGTACACTCGAAGGGGCGCTGTTTGGCAAAGTCACTCCCATGCGTCATAGATCATAGTGCCCCTCCCCTTCTTTCTGCAAAACGATCACACACAGCTGACGACTATTAGGCCCAGTGTTTTCTTTTTTCTTTATATTTATGCATTTTATGTCCACCACAGACTAATTCGATTTCCAGGTAATATGTAAGTGTAACTATAATAATATAATAATAAGCTCACCACTAATCAGAAAGAGTGTGGCAGCCATAATAGTACATATACTTATGAATGTGGATGCTTATGTAAACTTAATCACATCTTTATACTTCATATGGAAGAACTGTATGAAGCTACAGTATCCGCAGGCAACAGTCTGCTCATCCTGGTGGAGCTTTTATTCTTGCTGGAGATTTCAATCACTCGAAATTGAGAACTTTACTTGTATATGAGGCACAATACACTGGACTATGTGGCGGCTGTGGCTCAGTCGGTAGAGCGGGTTGTCTACTAATCCACGAATCGTGGGGTTGGCGGTTCGAATCCCGGCCCGGGTGATCCCATGCCGAAGTGTCCTTGGGCAAGACACTGAACCATAAGTTGCCCCCAATGGCAAGCTAGCACCTTGCATGGAAGCTCTGCTACCATTGGTGTGTGAGTGTGCACTTGTAAGTCGCTTTGGATAAAAGCGTCTGCTAAATGAATAAATGTAAATGTTTACATGAGCATTGCTGAGGTGTACAAGACCATTCCCCTCCCCCATTTGGGTCAGTCTGATCACCTCTCTTTGTTCATGCTACCCTTTTACAGTCACTCATCAAATGTGTGAAACCATCAGTGAGGACAATGAAGGTATGACCAGAGGGGTCTGTTTCTTCACTACAACAGCAGTTTCAAGATATTGACTGGAGTATTTTTGCCTCACAGGCCACTGTGGGCTTGTACACAGATCTGAACACGTACACATTCTCTGTCCTGGATCATATTACACTTGTATAGACAATGTCACAACCATCGAATATGTGAAAACCTTTCTTAATCAGAAGCCACGAGGTCCACCTACTGCTGAAAGCAAGAGACACTCTGTTGAATCTGGTGATGCAGAGGCCTATAGCAAAGCTAGGACTAACCTAAAAAGAGGCATTAGGAAAGCTAAACATACTTACAAACTTTACATTCAGGAGTTTCACAACAACTCTGACCCCAGACACATCTCTTACATGTATTTATTAATATTACACACACACACACACACACACACACACACACACACACACATGCACACACACACACACACATGCACACACACATATATATATATATATATATATATATATATATATACACATGGTGGGTTAAATAAGTATTGAACCTGTCAAGATTTTTTCAGTAAATATATTTCCAGTGAGAATATACAAATTAAATGTTCACCAGACTTTGGTATTAGCTAAAGAAATCCAAACATTAAAGTCCATAAATTAAGTTACATTTAATAAAGTAAAATGACACAGGCAAAAAGTATTGAACACACTAATTGAAATGTATTTAATACTTAGTGGAGAAGCCTTTGTTGACAGCTTCAAGACACTTCCTGTATGAAGAAATTAATCGGCAGCAGTATTCAGGTGTGATTCTGGCCAATTCTTCTAAACATATTGTCTTTAAATCTTGTCCAGTTGGATTCGAGTCAGGTGATTGACTGGGCCATTCTAACACCTTGATATTTTTTCTCTGAAACTAATTGAGAGTTTCCTTTGCTGTATGTTTTGGATCGTTGTACTGCTGGAAGCTCCACCCACATCTCATCTTCATCATCCTGGTAGATGGCATCAGATTCTTCTTAATAATCTTCCAGTAAAGGACACCATTCATCGTTCCTTCAATTATATGAAGTCTGTTAGTACCATGTGATGAAAAACAGCACCACACCATGATGGTTCCACCTCCAAACTTTACTGTTGGTGTAGTGTTGATGGGGTGATGTGCAGTGCCATTTCTTCTCCAAACATGGTGTGCAGTAAGATCGTCAAAAGTTAAATTTTCCTTTCGTCTGACAAGACTACACTCTCCAAGTATTTCATAGGCTTGTTCAAATGAGTTGTTGCAAACTTTAAATGAGCTTCGACATGGTTTTTCTTGGAGTCTTGTGCGGTGAGCGTGTGAGCAGTGGAGTGCACTGCCTATTGTTTTCTCAGTTATGATGGCACCTGTTCCTCCAAGTGTTTCTGGAGCTCTTTCTGAGTGGTCCTTGGCTCTTGGGCTACTCTTCTGACAATTCTTCTGACTCCCTGGTCAGAAATCTTGCGAGGAGCTTCTGTGTGCGTGGCCGGTTGATGACTGAGTGATGTTGCTTAGGAATATACAGTACAGTAGCTGCTGAAGGGCAAGTGAATAGGATGATGTTTTTGAAACTCGTGTGTGAGATGGATAGAGTTAGTGAGTTATGGAAGACTATGTTAAGACATTGGGTGTATTTGCTACATAATTACATGGTTTGAGACAAGGAATCATGCAGCTGGCTGCCATAAAAAATCTTTATATAACTCAGTCTCTTAACTATGTCTTTTTTCCCCTATGTTGGACAAGTGTCATCTGACACTGTGCACTCTGGCTATGCTCTGTACACACCCATGAAATACTTATATATATTTAAGCTATTCATAGACTGCAGCAGGTAGAGACAGTCATATATAAATCCACATTCAATATATAAAATAGACAAGCTCATTTCATATGGTAGTATTATTAGGGCATGCTTGTAATTGCATTTATTGTAGCTTTCCTTGCATGCCCTAATTTTACATAGTATTTACTTTATTAGTTTTAGCCTTGCTAGTCTGTTTACTACCCTTCAATAATGTAGTGATTATTATTGTTGGGATACAGTATGTATTGTAGTATTGTAGAAGTGATTAAATTTAACAGAAGTGAGTCCTATCCGTGAGTGCTATCTAACATTTACAGTATGTCTTACATGGCGTGATTTTTAAATTCAAATTGATAGAGGTTACCTACACAGAAATTTTGGTGCATGCCATTTGAACCCTCTAGTGCCACCAATAGGGCAAAATTGGGAATACATCGACAATAATAGCTCTGCAACACATCATAGTATCTTGATTCCAGTGCTGACTTCAACAGATAACATATCAATTTCTGACATATCTGATTATTTTCAGATCATATATAATTATCATTCAGATTATTAAAAAACAAACAAACAAAAAAATCATTTTCTCCTACAAAATTTGTCCAATCATACCAATTTTGTCTTTCTTGGGAACAAGTGCTGAGGGTCCCATTGGCTTCTGGTCTTTCCCCATGGCTAAACGATGAAGGTAAAATGTATTTGGCCCCCTTAATTGCTACTTGCAGCTGGGGCGGCTGTGGCTCAGTCGTTAGAGCGGGTTGTGCACTAATCCACTAATCGTAGGGTTGGGGGTTCGATTCCCGGCCCGGATGACGCCACATGCCGAAGTGTCTTTGGGCAATACACTGAACCCTAAGTTGCCCCTGATGGCAAGCTAGCACCTTGCATGGTATCTCTGCTACCATTGGTGTGTGAGTGTGTGTGTGAATGGGTGAATGAGACACAGTGTAAAGCGCTTTGGATAAAAGCTCTATGTAAGTGCGCCATTTATATTCTTCTTCTTCTAATATTTTGATATTAGGAGTCTATGGTATGTATTATGTTTTATGAAATTTGGCACAGGGGACAGCCTCAAATACTAACCAAGCAATTTGGCCACTCTTTCTCTAGCACCACCAACAGGGCAAATTTGGGCGTATATTTACAATAATAACTTTGCAATATTTTGGATATATTGAATTTTCAGTTATTTTAATTAATTTCATTCTTCTTGAAAAACTATTTTTGTTTTTATCTCTTACCAATTTTTTCCAATCATCACCAACAAAACATGTAAGATTTTTGATATGCAGGATTTCGTCCATAACACATGAATTTCATGGCAAAGCTAAACAGAAGGACCATGAATTAAGGTTGATTTATACTTGCTGGTAACTCCACTTACACAGATGCAAGATGGCTGAAAAGTCTGATGTGAGTACCAGTCTTCTGGATTTTCTATATTAGTGAATACTTTTGAATGTACGGTGAGGGTTCTTAATTTAAGATGCAGATCATTAAAGCATCATGTCCATGACAAAGTTTTAAAGAGAAACAGAGCTCTACTGGTTCTACACACCCATCGGTTAGGAACTGTTTCTTAGGATATTTTCCGCAGAATATTTTCCATACTGGCTTTTCTCAGCTATAGCTTATATCATGTTTTGAGGAAGTAGTATTTCACTCAGATTTATGTTCAGAAATGTTCAGATTTAGTGACCACTTGTCCATATGAGATAAATACAGTGTGATAGTATGTTCAGCTCTTAGTATGTCTGTGTAGAGGCTTTCTGGATGACCTAAACCCCACTCAGTCTCAAAGGACACTTACCCAACTACATGTTTTTTTTATTCACTATATGCTTCTTTTTTATATTTACATTAATTGTATGTATTTTTTTTATTATGATTAAATAGTCAGATCTTATCACATATTAAGTTAAGTGGTGATATTTTATATTGGTAGTATAAATAACAGAAAAATTATTTACTTTGAAATGAAATGCTTTCTTATCATTCAATAGTTCAATAAAACTTGGTTTTGGAGCTTAACCTTATGAGATGCAGAAACTGCCTGAAGTACATCTGGCCAGAAAGAAGTGTATATCTAATATCTCTCATATTTAATATAATAATATAGAATGGGTTCTTCATTTGTCCCTCTTGGGTAAACTTTAAAGGTTCTACATAGGACCCTACAACAAAGTGTTTCCGTTTCAGAAAGTGTTCCAATTCTAAACCTTTTAAACAAAGCCATTCTGAACAAAGCCATTGTGTGAAGGTGTGTGAGAGAATGTGCATGTTGTAATTAAAATATTTAATAAGTACATTACATAAAACCTCCACACAAGTTTTGAACAATATGAACGACATGTGTGCTGTTTTTATTCCATAAAGAGAACAATGTATTTGCACTGAAGTGAATAATGAAAACATTAATGAAAGTAAACACATCTTTCTCTCTCTCTCTCTCTCTCTCTCTCTCTCTCTCTCTCACACGCGCGTGCACACACACACACGCACACACACAACAACAAAAACAGACACACACCAAGGGCCAGACTGTTTGGAGAACATCATCTCTTCATGATGCCAGCAGAAGCTTGTTTTCATACACATTTGGCAGGCAAATAGAATTCCAATTTACTTTAATCATCCAAATGATTGTGTTTCTTCTACAATCGTATTTGATGCAGTTCAAAAAATAATGTCAGTGACACCAATGATGCTGTACAAACAGAAAATGCATTATTCATGGCTTGTGTCAAGACACATAAAGCTGAGCTGTTCTGTTATGGTTTTTAGTGAGAACAGCTGGTTCTGCTCTAATCCCCTGAGTCCTTCACATCAGAGCAATGGCTCTTAGCCAGCTCATTATAATTACTGATGGCCAATATACCAACTGAACTGTTTAGTCTTGTGAATATGGGTCTTTTGACCTGCTTTATCTTGAGCTGGTTGCTGGTAGTGCACCCACCCACGCATAAACATACTTGTAAAATCACTTGTTCCATGACATATAGTTAAGGTTTAATGCATAATACAGCAACCATAACAATTAACAATATAAAGAGGTAAAGCACAGAAATACATTACTTAAAAAAAAAGAATACCTGACTGCTTGACTGCTAGTGTCTTCCTTTCACAATAGCCTTAGTTGGTTTAAAGTAAAGCATTTATTTGCTCTGAAAACAAAGATTACTCTAAAAAGAACTAAACATCCATTAAATTTTATAATAAAATCAAAGTTGTTTATGTTTCTACTACTATAGAAAAGCCTCTAATGCTAACAGATGGAACATATCATCATATGTAAAAAGCAGTGAATTGACTGATCCTCTTCCTCACTATTTCTCACTCATGCCAGCTGGCAATGAATTGCTGAGGAGTTATTCTTCATTTCAGGAACTGCCACCATCAGTTAGTGCCTGAATGTCTTCCTGAAATTGCATCCTTTCATTTTGTAGTACAATATATCCAAATAAAGCTTGTTAACCAAAAAGGAAAAAAGAAGATAATTAACCAATGCCTCTCTGCGTCTACTGTATGCTGTGTTTTCCTGAAGAGTATGTATTGTATTGTCATACATACTTAGCAAGGTTTAGCTTGGCTTGATAAGGGCAAAGGTGAAAGCCATCGTACATTCAAAATGTACAGTAAATACACTCTTTGGAAATTTAATCATTAAGGGTTCTTCATTTGTCCCTCTTGGGGAAACTTTAAAGGTTCTACACAGAACCCTACAACAAAGTGTTTAAATACAAGATTGTTTCTCACTTTTGAACTAATAAAACACATCCAATTTGAGAATCAGACAAATATTTGATTACTCCGTGGTTATGTAGAGCCTATGAAACGGCATTTTGAGTGACTAAATTTAGAAAACCTTCTTCTATAATATAATATAAGCATGTAAGAGAGCATTGCAGTATTCAGAATAGGACTGAAAATTGATAAGATAATATTTGACTGTATTGTTAAGATACATCAACTGTAGTAATAGCAAGAAAAATAAGAAAATGTCTTTTCCAGGATAATTTTTTTTTTTAGAATTTCCCTATAATACCATTGGCAGTATTGGATGCTGAGCTCTTTGGCTCAGGAAATGGCTGGTTTCACCAGTGGTCAGTGTCTTCACAGTACAAGCTGAGGCATCATTATCACTGTTAACTTCATTCACCGTATATATTTTACTCTTGCAATTATCTTCAAAACGGTCTTCATTAATGAAACCTTCATTGAGATCCTCTTTTATAGGGGTTTTGGATTGTGTAAATTGAGGTGGGTGTAAATCTTCAATTCGTCCTCACATCTGATGGAGCCAGTGTTTACATCTCAGAATCAGCTACTGGTGTTTGGGTAGCTGAGTGGCCATTAGTGGGAGGTGAATCTAAGGACTCACCATTGCTAGTGAGCTTTTCTACTGGTTCTTGAGGGGGCAGTGGGGCAACAGACAATAGAGTATTGCCTTGGTTCTGTTCATCCACCTGGAACAACTCTTCACCCTAGACGAAGAGGAAAATTCAGGTAAGTAAACATTATTTAAATCCTCTAGTTACCCTCACTACTGACATTTAAATCCTGTCTTTTTCTTTTGCCCATGATACTGCATAAGGGCTTTTTTCCAACTCCTCTAGGTGTAATCTTCTTTGTGTACTGTTTTTTTATTTTATTTTCTATAACAGCATGACTCTGTAAATCAAATAACATGTTTATATTAATGTGCTTGTTCTTATAAGTTAGCATTCCTATAGTAACAACTTACACCAGGATGTGTATGGAGGGTGATCCATACACATGGAATAAAAATGTGTATTCTTTGACACTGTAAGGTTTTCTGTATTTTGCATTTTTGGAAGGAGACTCCAGTGTCAGTGCCTTGTAACAGTCAATAGTAAAGCTATACGTTTATGTTTTCAAATTTAAGTCTTCAGAATGGAGGGCCTTGTGATTTCTCTGTAATGTTATAAGCTCTTACTTACTTCTTAGTTCTGAGAAAAGAGGAGTTGGTGAGGAACCATCTTGTTTCACAGACATTCCATAACATTACATGTAACTATCAAAGGATATGAATTAGAGGTTGACCGATTGATCAGTTTTGCCTATTAACCGGCACCAGATAACTGAATTTTGGTTAATAATTAATAATTTATCAATTTGTATAGCGCTTTTTTACAATGGTACATTGTCTCAAAGCAGCTTTA
>JAFFST010048064.1:128851-152092 GCA_022414735.1 Noturus placidus | reverse complement strand
GTTTGGATTTTTTTTCATCTTTAATAATAAACACCTTCATTTACAAATTGCATTTTGTGTTTACTTGTGTTGTCCTTGACTATTGTTTAAATTGGTTTGATGTTCCGAAACACTTAAGTGTGACAAACATGCAAAGGAACAGGAAATGAGGAAGGGGGCAAACACTTTTTCACACCACTGTAGCTAGGTGGATTTGCAGAGTAAGAATTTCATTGTTCTGTGTATCGTACTGTTTCCTATACATATGACAATAAACTCTTAATTCTTGAAAAATAAATGTATAACCCTTCAAGAGAGTGTTCTCTATTAGAAAGGGGTCTCAACTAGAATCTTTATAGGAAGCTATAATCTCTTAACTGTATATGGATCCTTTATATAGTTATGAACCTTATATAGCTTATAATATCTACATAGAGTTGCCTTAAAAAATGTGTGTTTAGAGAGTCTTGGTTCAGTTCATACCTATCCTTCAAGCAAAAGGACAGATATCTCTATGATCACACACACACACACACACACACACACACACACACACACACACACACACACACACACCCTACATGATTGCTACCTTAAGGCTAAGACCTCTGCTGGCTTACTCAGCTATAATTCACCCCCGCCCCTCTTTCAAACAGAAAAAGAACCCCTTTATTCTCTTGCACCACAGAAGACAGAACATACACACACATGTTCATGCCTGTGGTTCAAAAAGCAAACCCTCCCAAAACTCCCACCACCACATGGACCCTTTAGACCCCCCAACCACACCCTACCCCCCACCCTTAAGCAGATTAACATAACATTATTATCTCCGATCTTTATTTAACTCTACCAAAACCCAAATAGAATTCCCAGTTGTGGAATGGTTCAATAGCCCAACCCCAGAATGCCTCAGTAATAGGAAGGGGATTGACGCCATTTGGCTCTGTGCCATGGACTATAAGGGAAAAGGAAAGAATGGAGGATGTACATGAGTTTGTCCAGGCCAGGACACAGCTTTTTATCACCTCCACAGTAAAAGTAACTGCTAAAACTAAATGGATTCTTGTTATGTACTGTTTATTCATACATGTTGTTTTAGCTGTCTTGTTAGGGCACTTTGAATCTCAACCCTGCACGCCAGTCAGACTGCTCAATTTAACCTTTCATCTCATCCATGTTGGTCTGTTTCTGATTAAACCCCAAACTGTGTACAAGGTAGAGGCACTTTCAGCATGATGAATGTGGAGGTCGTGGCACAGAATATAATAATTAAATAAAACATATACAGTGAAGTGCTCCTTTTACATTTCATAGCAATCATGTTCAGACAGAGGAGAGTATATAATTGTGTATTCGAAAGTAATTTGAATAACACTAGAATAATCATGAAGGCTCTACAAAGGCTGAATTGTCTCAGACAACTGAAGAATAGAGCAAAACAGCGGTAGATTCAGTTCTATTATATAATCTTCAAACGTTTTCTGATACTAATGTAGATTATGATAGGAAGGGAAACTTGAATGGATTGTAAGCCTCACAAATAATCAGATCATATCACTCATCAGTGTCAGTAAAGGCCCAGGAAAATCACACCTGACAAATCTCATATTTCAATCCGTTCCTTCTGGCAGATGACTTTAAATTAAAATAACTTTTAATTAACAAAGCAAGCCAATTATAGTTCTTCACTGTGCTTTAGTTACTAAACACCACTGGTTTTTGCAGTCTGCTTTAAAGAAATGCTTGCACATTATGTAGCACCTTACATTGCTATGTTGCCACTAATATCTGTTCAGTTAGCATAGTTTCACTTTGTACATATTGATTGTGTTGCAATTTATTGGTTATTGTCAATACATACAAAATCCAGCTTTACCAAATCTACATACCACCATTAAAACACATTGGACCATGAGACTGAATAGACTAAATGAACACAGTCACTACAAAATGGAATTTAAAGACTGAGACCCTGTTTACACTAGTGCATTTTCGTTTTAAAACGGCATTTTAAAATGACAATGATCCTCGTCCACACTGGCATTCCCGGTGTGTTTCAGAAATGATCTCCGTCCACACTACACAACCAAAAATGCATGTCACATGACCATTCATGCATACTGGGCATGCGCATACAAGTCTAAACAGGAAGTTGGTTGCTAGTCCAAAATGGCAGTCCATGTAGGGCTTACGCCGCTTGAAATGAGATTTGTTGCCGAGTGCTTTAATCATATCTTGCCTCTTGTGCATGTAGGCAGCTGCAGTATTATAAAATACAGAATTGAACTGCTCAATGGCTGCTAAGAATGACATATTGTTGTGTGTACGATCAAAGTAGCGTAATAGTCATATGGTCGGGGCTTGACAAATCAGGGAAGGATACACAATGATCCAGAAGCCCAATCAGGGGGTAAATGTGGGCAGCCATGCCTTTGTTTTCACAAGTCTTCGTTTTGGTCTGTTTACACTGAAATGCCAGCCTGGATTTTTCAAACTAAAACGGTGGTCTTTGGTGTTTCCAAAATTCTCCTTTTTTGAAGGCCGAAAACGGCGGAGTAATGTAGACGTCAGGTGTAACCGTAGCAAAAGTTATGCGTTTTAAATAAAAAATGCACTAGTGTAAACAGGGCTAGAGTTCGTCCAATTCTCAGTGTAATGGGAGCCAGCCCTGTAAACACTAATGCGCCAATGCACACACCATTTTATAACATTACTTTGTTAATGTGTGCTTATACAACATCTATACAGAGAAGGGCTGCATGGAATGTGTAGCTAACATAAATAATCAGTCATTTCAGCCTCCCCATCCCCCAAAATACTTGCATTTTTATTTCAAAATGCTTGACCTGGTGAACTGTTATGTAGTAACCATAACCAGCAAGAGAGGAGACAGGAGAGAATGCTCAAAGGCTCACTTATATATCACTGACGTCAGTCCTGTATACACTAGAGACCAGACCCGAACAACCTCCTACATGAATGTGCATAATTGGTGATCGTCCAAGAAGGCCAGTGTGTGAGAATGTGTAGCGAGGGTAATGTTGCATGTAATAAAATGAAGTCCATGTTCCCACTTTTCTTGTGCCCCCTGTTTCCCTATAAATTCCATTCTGTCTGTAGTGGATACTTTGGAAGAGATACACTACTCTCAATCCTTCACGGTTTATACTGTTCTTTAATAACTCCATCCTCATAGTAAACCCAGTGGTTTGACTCCATAGTAAGGATTCCCTGAAGAATAATTGAATTTGAGGCTGAAAAACTGCAAAGTTAAGGGGGAGGGGAGGAGACGGGGAGAATGGGGGGTTGACTTATCTGCCTCTCTCTCCCACCATGCCTACTGTGTCTTCTGACCTGTCCACTCACCTCCCCCTATTTCAGGAAATGAACGTGGACTCCTTAATGTTTCAGAGACAGAGAACTATAGCAGTAGACATATAGAAGAAAGTCTGGGTTTTCAATTTCCAATCAGGTTCTTTTCAGCAAATCAAACTGTTCACTCATTTCCAAACCACCATTATCAAGATAAATGAACTCCCATGTGGGGTATTATAGCACTGAATGCTCTAATCCACAATGGAGCATGTGCTGGAGTAATATGATGACATGTTAACACAATCTACTAGAGTTCAATATCATGTTTACATTGTGACAGAATCTTGTTCGGTGAGTATGAGGTTACAGTTTAATGTGTCCTTAATGTGTCCACGCAAGAGGAAAGGAGGTTACTTTTAGATGAAATGGCAGCATTTTTCACAAATTTGTAAGAGTAACGCCTATTCACACAATTCAGTTCATGAAAACGGCAGTGTATGAACAAAAAACAAAGAATGCATTTTATCTGCAAACACAAGACTCTGGAATATTTGGGACAAATTGGTCATGGCTATCCTAAGTGGAGACCAAACTCTAGTTCCCTGATGCCTGGTGACATATTAACATGATATAGATGTTGCTGTTCCCTTTGTCTACAGCTTACATTTACTTGCAAGAACCACAGACACAAAACCTGTTAACTGCATTAAGATTAATCCCCAAGCTATCAATAAAATAAAGTTTACAAGAGAACATGTGGAACAGCGGCCATCTCATGGAAGCATTTATGAAATTCTGGACTATAAATAAAGAGAGTAAAGCTTTTTAGTGCATCTTTTTGAGGACCTATTCTTGTCATACACAAGATGACTCAAACTTATTATGGACAAAAAAGGATATAGATTTAGGAGTCAGATCCAGGCCAACTGGGACCAACCTAAAATGGACAAATTACAATGGCTTTTTGCAGAGCAAATCAAGTCTGACCCAATAAAGCTGTTCAGGACATTTCTTCTCTGTCGGTACTCAGTGATCTTCTAGTAAAAGAGAGCTCAAATGTAACGGTTTTGCAAGAGAGGAGAAAAAAACTTTTGAATGCAGCCTCACTTCATGTGTGACCCCACCCTCTTTCCTCCACACAAAGTCACTGGACTGCAACTCTGCCACAACCCACTTCTAGAAACAAGCACAAATACTCACCTCGGAAAATAACGGTACACAGGACTGAGGCCAGAGCCAGAATAGTGTAGCAGTTTGTCTTTTTCCAGTTAAACACTTTCATCTTGAGTATGTCCCTGCTGAAACCTGTGCAGTGTTAAAGAGTATGTATCAGGTTTAGTTTCTCACTGAGAGACACAGAAAGAATAAAGCAAGGCTTGTGCTCAGGCTGCTTTATATACCCCAACCCCTGAACTGCCCCTTTCCACACCTCCTCTTTCACTTTAACCCTTACTTTAACCATATCATTGACTAGTCTCTCTCTCTCTCTCTCTCTCTCTCTCTCTCTCTCTCTCTCTCTCTCTATCAAAATACATGCTTGTAGACCAGTGGCATAGACAGACAAGTACAATGTGTTCATGCCTTTTGGTTGGATGCCAAACAGTCGAAGAATTAGTGATGGCACAAATTTGTCATTTAAGGCTGGTAAAAATGCTGGCACAAAATAACTTTAAAGCAGTTCCACTGAAAATAACATGGGGATATAATTAAATAACATCTTATGACACTAGATCTACCTTTCTTTTTCTCCTACTGCAGTAAACCACCAATACTTCATCAATAATCTAAACATAGTGTAGCTAGCTAATATGGCTTTCACTTTTAATGACAGTGCAATTACTGATCAAAAAATGTTGTTTGAAAAACGCTGTTGAACTTCTGATCTCTCAGTTCTGAATCGGCAGCCATTTATGTGCTAATGTTTTTGTTATACAGATATACTGTAATCTGTTACTGTTTCTGCTTTGATGATTCTTAAAATACAGTATTATTCATGTTTGAACTCATTTGTAGCTATGATTAAGGTCTATGTTGTTTTTCCTCATGTATGAGATCTGTCATTTTATGACAGTTTGAACAGCAAAAATCATGTGAAGTCTGATTTTTATTCCATTTTGAGTCACTTTCAAATGTGGGATTTATAGTTTATTTAAACCTAAAATGTAGAAATGCAAATTCAGTTTGAGCGGACAAGAATTAATTTTACTTCTACATAAACTCTGATCCACATTCAACATAATTAATCTCTGCTAAGAAATGAATCCCTTTTTAAATATTGTTTTTTGGCTTAAATCTTGCAAAAATTGTGTACATTAGCTGCTATTGCCATAGAAGCAGGCTTCTCACTCTGGTTGACTTTCATGGCCAGCATATACTATAGAAGTTGCATTACAAATTAATTAACAAGATAACTTGACAGTTATTCAGTCTGATTTGACATTAATCATACAAAACATATAGCAAAAAAGCAATTTAATAACTTACAATGTTCACATAAAAAGGAATGATGGCATGCCTATTGGGTGAGATGAATCATGTGAAACAAGAAGTGATCAACATTAGCTACCATCCCAGATAACATCCCCACATTACAGATACCACATTACCAAAGCTTCATGACTTGGTGAAAAACCACATGTTGCAGGACATTTCAGCTTCACCACTGATATTTGGACTAGCAGTGTCAGCCCAATGTCTCTTCTAAGCTTACCAGCACAGTGGATTGATGAGGATTTTACTCCCCAGATAGTTGTTTTACAAGCAACGCAGTTTTGGTGTTCGCACACTGGCCAAGCCATAGCAGGTGCGTTTGATGACATGCTTCAGACGTGGGTCATTCCGAAAAGTGTGAAGTACTCATATCGGTAGTTGGGATCGGCAAGTACCCAAATGTAAGTACTTGTACTTGGTCTGAAAAATAGTGGTATCGGTGCATCCCTACATGTAACCCTATTCCTTGAAAAGGGAACGAGATGTTACATGAGCTTCACACTGTGGGAAGTGCCCTCACGTGTGACTGTTATCTGAAGTCTGTGAGAAATCACACCTATTTATAGACCTGCTGTGGTCAGGTGATGTGGCATTTTGTGCATTGTGTGATTATAAAATGGCACCTGTAAACCACATCATCAGCCTCAATTATCTGTAGCGAAAACACGATTCACAGGCATGCCTCAGTATGAAAAAGCCATGCAACATCTCATTCCCTTTGCAGGGAACAGGGTTACATGAATAACCCAGACATTCCATTTCAAAAGATGCTCAACGTTGAATAAGCTTCATACTGTGGGAACGAGTATAGGCACTGTGTGATACTGAGGGTATGGCCTGTTCAAAGAGGTCAGGGCTTGAAGGTCACTACAAGACACTTGAGCCTGTGGTGGAATCCATGTCCAAACTGTAATATTGAATGAATGTGTGTGGCATACCACCCTGCTACAGCACACCTCCTGTAAGGATACCCCTTTGAATAAAGCCTTTGAGGGGGTGACCTCCCTATTGTAATGAGCCCTTATGCCCAGAGGTGTAGTGAGACTGCGTGCCTAATAAACAATAGAGATTGTTTCCACTATCCAATTAAAGATGTGCTACTTTGACACAGCATCACTTCTACTGTTTCTACCACAGCAGACCAGCAACAGCTCTGACTTACACCACTGGCTGAGCGGTGGATGTAAGTACAGAGAACCCTTACTTGGAGGTAGGTGCAATTTTTCTTGTTCCCATTTGAGGAACAGAGGAGGACAGAAAGCCTTACCGGCTGGGCAGCAGATGTTCTTCAGGAATATAATGCGGCCTAGGAAATAGGAAGGCCTTGAGTAATCCAGGGGCTACAGGCTGGAAGGGGAAACAGAAAGAGCTTGTAGATGTCCTTCTCACTTGAGAGATGTCAGGGCCAGCAGAAGAGCTACCTTTAGAGTCAGAAACTTCTCTGAGGCTCAATTAAGGCACCTGACAGACCTTCCAGGACCACAGAAAGGTCCCAGGAAGTTATGCATGGTCTGCATGGCCTCAGCCGCCTGACACCATGTATAAATCTCAATGTTAGAGTATGTTGCCCCACAGAGGCTCCATTAATTGGAGTGTAGCTGGCCAAAATGGTGACCACATAGACCCTGATTGTAGCCATGGTACACATGGGGTACACATGGCCGAGGTCATGTTTGCACACCTCTCCCCCGATTGCTTCTAGCAAGAGTTCACCAAGAATGTGTATGTCTGCTGCTAGTAGCACCTTATTGGCCAGCTCAAAAATGGTTCTCATAGATAATACAGTATCCTTGCTAGACAACACTCCCTGGTAGATTCCCATTCACAGGGATCTACTGTCTCAAGCCAGAGGATTGATTTATCACTCTTGGCTGGAACTATGGAAACTGTGCCCCTGAGCGGTGCCACCTCATATACGCTCAACTGAGGTTGTAGAGACCAAAACTGTGGAGGTCTTACTTGGCTCGGATAGCAAAGCCATCCCCCTTAAATTCTCTGCCATCTGTGGAGAGAGGTAGCTCACAAGTGTCTCCTCCACCTTCGCCATAGCCAAATACCCATAGTGTTCATTCCCCATGATGGCCAAATAATATGTTGATGTGGGGTTAAAAACATGGTTGGTGTATGGTTTTCACCAGAAACGCGATACTTCATCATGCACTTCATGAAAAAAGGGGAGTTTTCAGAGGTGTGGTGGAGATTTATTTACACAGGGGAGAAATAGCTTGTCCAGTCTGCTACTACCCACTTTCTCTTCCAGTCTAAATTCATCTTTTCCTAGTGATCACTTCAAGCAGCTCTTTATATGCTTGAGAGTTGCTCTCTGTTTTTTGATGCATTGACTCCCCCCTTTGGTGACATGATGTGAGCTTCAAATCCTGGAATCAATGAGTCAGATCCTGGTAACAGATCAGAGCTCTGGCTCCTCCTCCAGATCCATACGGGATCCCTAGGACCTGAACTGGCTGGCGGGTTTCTTCAAAATGTTTTCTTCTCAAATTCCTGACTTGTGGGAAAATGTAATACTTAATTTCTTCTTAGCCTTTCACTGTTTGTTGGTAATTCCAGTATTTAGGCATCTAACATCTGGATGTACATAGTTGAGGTGCTTGTAAAAATTTATTTTGTTTGTAAAAAAAGAGGGAAAAAGTGTTCAGGGATACCAGTTCGGGGAAATTCAGGAAATTAAGGTTCTATCATGCTTTCTTTCTTTCTTTCTTTCTTTCTTTCTTTCTTTCTTTCTTTCTTTCTTTCTTTCTTTCTTTCTTTCTTTCTTGCTTTCTTTCTTTCTTGCTTTCTTGCTATCTTCCTTTAATGTGAGTCCAGGGAAGAAAGAACACAATGCTGCCTCCTGTGGTTACAGGGCTAAAAGTGCAGCCCTGGGATTAATGGTGAAGTCAGTAGACACTGTGAATATTACTAGTATCATTCTTCAAAATTGTGTAGTTGACATATCTTATGGATGTGATATGCTTTATTACTGCGCCTGCAAGACACTGCTGCTTTGGATGCAATGGAGATGAAATGACAATGAAAAAGGAATAGATTAAACATACTCTGAAGTGCTCTTCAGATGTTTAATGAGGGGGTTGATGTACTAAATGTTGAGCTTGACTTAATGTAATGGCAGATATAAATGGTTTCATACAAATTTAAGTGACTTCAGTATTCAAAACCTCTTGTGTTTACTTTTTAAAACTAAAAGTATATGGTTATATGTGGTTATGACACAGCCTTTTATTATCCTGGCTGAGTTTTATTATCCTGGCAGCCTTTTATTATCCTGGTTGAATATAATGATGGTTGAAAATAACTCACCAAATATTAAATCATATAAAAAATTTAAACTACTTCAATAGAATAAAACAAATCTGTTTGTTCATACACGTTGGTGAGAACAGTTGGATAAATATAAGCACATTTAATAACCAAAAGTCACATAATTATTGGACTTTATGAAAAAATATGCTTAAGAAATAATTTAAAAGTAGAAACAATAACAATTCTTTCAAGTCCATTTGTGAGTACATTACCTCTAACATTAAGCATAATATCAGGAAGGAAATTATATTGTTTTGCGTTTTTGTAAATAGATTTGTCACAATGATTTATGAAAACTATATTTCTAATAATTATAACAACTGTGATATTGGTTATTCCATAAAGGAAGAAAAATCATGGACTTCGGCTTTTCTTCATACATATTCACAGACTGGCAAGAGTGTAATTTCACCTCAAGGCAGTGATTCCTCAGTCAGGAAAGCCAAGAAAAGCCAAAACCTACATGCTGTCATAAAAACAAAATAGTTATATAGCTCAAAGTAGGGTGAATAACTGATTATATGCACTGCAAATGCTAAATAATGAATCATTTTCTGTCTCCCTCTTCTGCTGAGAATTGCAAAATAGGAAATATTAGATAGTATGTACATTCCCCTCTGAAACTGTTGGAATAACAAGGCCAATTCATTTTTTGTGCTATACTCCAAAGACATTTGGGTTTGTGTTTAAATGGTAGATATGGGACAAGAGATTAGGATTTCAGCTTTTATTTCCAGGTATCTACATCTTGCTGTGTTAAACAAAACAAAACATAGAACATTTTGTATCCGACCACCCAATTTTTAGATGAGCAAAAGTAACAGGAATAGATAAGTCTTGAAGTAAATTAAAATAAATAACACTTAATAGTTCGTTGCATATCCCTTGGTTGCAATCACTGCATCAAACAATTTCTTCTTTTGTGATGCTTTTCCAGGCTTTTACTGCTTTCAGTTGTTGTTTGTTTTGGGGGGTTTCTTCCTGCTCCTCCTCAGGAGGTGAAATGCACACTCAATTGGGTTAAGATATGGTGATTGATTTGGTCAGTCTAAAACCTTCCACTTTTTCCCCTTGATAAAGTCCTTTGTTGTATTGGCAGTGTGTTTTGGATCATTGTCTGGCTACATGATAAAGTTCCTCCCAATTAATTTAAATGCACTTCTCTGTAAATTGGCAGGAAAAATGTTCCAGTAAACTTGTGAATTCATTCTGCTATTACCATCATCAGTTACATAATAATCAATAAATATTAGTGAGCCTGTTCCAGAAGCAACCATGCAAGCACAAGCCAGGACACTACCTCCACCATGTTTCACAGATGAGCTTGCATATTTTGGATCATGAGCAGCTCCTTTCTTTCTCCACACTTTGGCATTTGGTTAATCTTGGTTCCAGAGCTTTTGTGGCTCATGGAGCTTGTGTGACTGCAGATGAGTGGTTTGCATCTTGTGGTGTGGCCTCTATATTTCTGCCCTCGAAGTCGTCTTTGAATGGTGGATTATGATACCTTCATCCCTGTACTGTAAAGGTTGTTGGTGATGTCATTGTCTGTTGTTTTTGGGTTATTCTTCACAGCTCTCACTATATTTCTGTCATCAGTTGCTGTTGTTTTCCTTTGCTGACCCGTTCAGTGTCTGTTGATCAGTGGTTTCTTTCTTTTTCAGGACACTCCAAAAGCTAAAACCAAGTAGCTGTTCAGAGCTATTTATTGTTTAAACAATCAATCTAACTAGACACACCTGGGTAAGAAGAAATATGTCAGACCAATGTTCCAATAAGAACATTTGAATTATTATATGGAATTTTCTTAATGAATGAAATATTATTCATCACTACATGCTTGAATATTCTCAAATATTTTTAGATTTCATTTAATATTAAATCTAGTAATATTGTTGTAACTTAATTTACTGCAAACACACACACACACACACACACACACACACACACACACACACACACACACACACACACTAATAAAAACGCTGAAGACAAAAAAACAAAAAAACACTCAATTATATTAAAAATGACCCGCATTTTCCACTTCTCAAGAACATCTGCTCTAAGAAAAAAATATTTTTTATTTTGCAAAGGCGGACACTTGTACATTGCTTTTATATCTATTTCTGGAAATCTCTAATGGATTCTGTGTGTCCACAAGAGGGCCTGAGGAAATGTAAGTAATGGAGCAGTATCATTAGAAGCCTGAAGCATATTGACCTATTGAGCCAGTATGATGTAATCCAGTGAATTTTCAGAAGCTTGGTTCACTGGTTGTGCTAAAATTAGAGGCATCTTAGTGTAGATACCATTTCCTGTTAATGATACACACACTCGTTCTCTCTCGTTCTCTCTCTCTCTCTCTCTCTCTCTCTCTCTCTCTCTCTCTCTCTTTCTGTCTGCATCTCTCCATCACTATATGTTTCCATTTCTTCTCATGAGTGAACTAATTCTTCATACAGTTTGCAAATTCAATATTATTTTTTCATAGTTTCTGCAAATTCAGCATCCATTATGCTGACTGTAGCTCTAATGGTGGCTCTGCCTCACTGTATAAAGGTTAGCTCATTTTTCATTTTAAACTCATTTTAACCCTAGTGTGCACAGAAAATGATTTCACACAGTAAAAGTGAAAAATTGAAGTCATTCTCCCTAATGAGGCAAAGCACCTGGGATGTGACATTCACACAGTGTCATGCGAGTATGTGCAGAAATGAAGCCTGATGTGTATTTTCTGCTGCTGTCATGAGTCAGCAAGGTGAAAATGCATATTGTCAACAAAAAATGTGGCATTTTCAGTTCATTTACTCAGCTTATTACTGTGAACCTTGAGCAAATTTGTTACAGAATTATGTCACCCCGAAATTAATCAACAGACGCATGCTTTACATATTGTTGCATGAATGTAGTTATGTAACATTTTTTAAAATGTCTTGGAATTATGATTCTTATGAATAAATTGGCTGTGCTCTCTGGGTGTCTACCCCCTGACAATCACAGCAACACTAGCCAATCATGGTTGTCTGTGTGCTCTTATATGTGGAAGAGAGTAGATGATGTTTCCTCCAAGTGTGTTATGCTGCCCTGTGACGTGACATGAGCAGCATTTGAAAAGATGACGAAGGTGATTTAGCCTTTACCCTAAGTTAGTAGCTGTTGTATATTGATGGACATTAATTTATTTTTGTTTATTTGTTGCCTTTCACACATCTCACAATGTTTAGTATTTGCACTTTGTGTTATGAGTTGCACAAAGGTCCTGAAGAAATTTCGTTGCAATGTAAATAAGCTGTATAGAGGAATGACAATGAAAACTCGACCAGACTTGTGAGCTGCCTGGTTCGTGGGAATTTGGCAGATAAACAAATTGGGGAGAAAATGGGGGGAGGGGTGGGGAACTATAAAATATAATATGTTATACAGTGTATAAGTTGGAAGTATTAGTAACTTACTGTAGTAAAATCTGTCATAGGCGTTTCTAGATTTGTGTTGAATTACATACACTCGGATCTTTACTCCTATTAAAACAACACCATGGATAAGGATTAAAAAATATTGAGTCAGTACATGTGCTGGGTTTCAAACTAATAGCTTCAAATGTGTTATTATGTAAATGACTGCCGATTGCTCCATTTATAGCTCTGTTAGACAACAAGAGATGGCATTCAGAATTAGAGAGTGTAGTAGAGAGTGTGGTAGAAAGCCTGTTATTTAGTTGTTTTGAAATATCTGACTGTGGCTTCGACTGAGTGCAGTGTAGGCCAACCCTTCTAACATGACAGAAAGACAATGCTGAAGAAATCTGGGCGTGAAGTCAACATTGATTCGATTGATTGATTGAGTCAGTGTAAACATTCAGTGGGGAGCTGTAGAGGATGACGAGCAGGAGGTGATCAGAACAGGCCCAACACCAATTACCAACAAGACTGATATTAGATGGTGTGTGTTTCTGTCTGTGTGTGTGTGTGTGTGTGTGTGTGTGTGTGTGTGTGTGTGTGTGTGTGTGTGTGTGAGAGAGAGAGAGAGAGAGAGAGAGAGAGAAAACATGAGAGAGTATGTGTACAGTGTATACCCACTGTGCTGGTTAATATCTTATACAATTATATGAGGATTTGGGAAAAGGCTAACAATGGAGCTGAATGATTAGAACTTTATAGACTTATATATTCATGAAAGTTGCTTTCTCATACGACACATTAAAAGCACACTAATATAAAGCTTTTTTTCTTGAAATAAATTAATGCAACTTTTAGAACAGGATTATACAGGTTTCTCTTTATTTCAAATGTTATTGTTACATTCACACAGAGGTTTAGGGCTAGTGTAAGAACAATAACAATTTAAGATTGCAGGTTGATAAGCTGATGGTGAATATGAGTAGGACAGTAGGGTAAAAGTAGGTTTATTACTTTTATTCTTGACACACACAGGACAATCATGAACAAGAACAGGGGAACAAGTCTCACCCAAGGAAGAGAACATGGACGGCGCCAAAGAAATGAAAATAGAAAAAGAAAAAAAAAAAAAAACTATACTACGCTGTATTTAAAGTAGCTAACCTGACTGCCAAACATCAAACAAAAACTAGCTTACTACATTAGACTAAGCTAAGAAATACAGGGGTGGCACCCACACTCTAGCCTAGGGTGTCGAGACATTCAAACACACCTGCGTGATGAAATGTAGGTGCATGCACATTTTTACCTGTTCTCAAACCCAGGCAGCTAGTATAAGGGTGGAAGGGAGAACACAGCAACAAACGGACCAACAGTGGGCCAAGAGCCTAACACAAGGGCTTCAGTGTGCTCCATTTATATGGACAGCTCTACCTCTTTTGGCTGCGTCTTGTCAAGCAGTTAATTAAGATGGCCGCAGGGCTCCACCTATGAAGACAGCCAGAGACAGAAGGGCAAACAAACAGTGGGGGGAAAAAAGAGCAGAGATGGAGCACACAAATGCAACCACACGGACACATAACAGTTATATTTATATATTTATTTTTAAAATGGGATACTCGTCATAATTACAATGTAACTATATCATCTCCCACATACAATCCATACAAATACATTTTGCTGTATCCATCAAAATATGAACCTTTTTACATATTGCATAATCACAATAAGCGAGAAGATGAATCAGTTGCATGTTGTAAATGGATGAAGTGATCACCTGCATGTTATGATTACAAATGAAATAAATAAACAGAGGTATAGCTAAAGGATCTGGTTTACAAAACTGTTGTGTAAGAAAAAATCCATCTGGATATTTTTTCCTATGTTGGGATATGAACAGATTTATCCATTAAATTGTTGATTAAATCCAATTTTTAAATTGAGCTGGTCTGTCTGTAATTAGCCATAAGTTGCAAACATATGCTTCAGCTGAAAGAAGATTTAGTGATTGCTTACTATTAATATTATTAAATATTTTATTGTCATAGAACTTCCATTTCTGCCTTTACCAGTGCTTGAAGTGAATGCTACTTATTGGTAAGCAGTAATGGCACTTCCACATTTTACTCTTTGGTGTACTCTTTTCTGCCTTCTTAATATCAAGTTCTGAGTGATTCATAATTACCCTACATTAACTAGATTACATTTACATTACACATTTATCCAAAGCGACTTACAAATGACAAAATACAAGCAAAGTGATATATCAAACAGAGAACAGTACAAGTAGTGCTACCATACAAAATCTATTAATTGAGTTTTAGAAGAAGCAAAGTGCACAGAGTAGAGGAGTCAGAGCCAGAGTAAAGTTTTTTTATTATTTCAATAATTTTCTATTTAAATTCTTTTTTTTTTTTATTAGGGGTAAGTCAGGAAGCCAGCGGAGGGAGATGAAGAGGGGTGTGACATGGGTTCTTTTGAGCTGGTGGAAGTCGAGGCATGCTGCTGCATTCTGAATCATTTGAAGGGGTTTGATGGAGCTGGCTAGGATGTCCAAGAGTAGTGCATTGCAATAGTCCAGTTTTGAGATGACAAGAGCCTGGACTAGTAGCTCTGTAGACAGTTCGGTGAGATAGGGTCTGATTTTCTTGATGTTGTACAGAATGAAGCTACAGGACCATGCTGTTGTTGTCCTGGTAGGCTTGAGTGTGGTTGAGCCGAGCTGTATAGCAATGTTGTGGTTGATTGAGGGACAGGCTGGGATGACAAGAAGCTCAGATTTTGCCAAGTTGAGCTTAAGGTGGTGTTCCTTCATTCAGACAAAGATGTTTGACAGGCAAGCAGAGATTCGTGTAGAGACAGATGGATCGTCAGGCTGGTAGGACAAATAGAGCTGGCTGTCATCAGCATAGCAATGGTATGAGAAGCCATGAGACTCAATCACCTGCCCCAAAGATGTAGTGTAAATAGAAAAGAGCAGTGGACCCAGAACTGACCCCTGAGGAACTCCAGGTGTGAGCTGCTGAGTTTCAGAAATACCTCCTCTCCACAATACCTTGAAGGATCTGTCTGAGAGATATGATTCCACCCAGAGCTGTTCCGGTGGTGCCTAGACTGGAGAGGGTTGACAGGAGGATCTGATTATTCACAGTGTCGAAAGCAACCGAGAGGTCGAGTAGGATGAGGACAATTGATCTAGAGCAGGGGTGTCCAATCTTATCCGGAAAGGGCCGGTGTGGGTGCAGGTTTTAATTCCAACCAAGCAGGAGCAACACCTGAATCCACCTGTTTAATCAGTTGATCATGGCTTTCAATAGACTCAGGTGTGGCTTCTGCTTGGTTGGAATGAAAACCTACACCCACACCGGCCCTTTTTGGATAAGATTGGGCACCCCTGATCTAGAGGTTGCTCTTGCTAGTCATAAGGCTTCAGTGACGGAAAGCAACGCAGTCTCCGTGGAGTGATTGTGCTTGAAGCCAGACTGCTTAGTGTCCAGGAGGTTGTTCTGTGTGAGAAAATTGGAGAGTTGGTTAAATACAGCTTTTTCAAGGGTTTTGGAAAGAAAAGGGAGGAGGGAAACAGGTCTGTAGTTGTCAACCGTAACAGGGTTAAGTGACGTTTTTTTCAGCAGTGGGGTAACCCGGGCCTATTTAAATGAGGTGGGGTATGTGCCAGTAGAGAAGGATGTGTTAAAGATGTGTGTGAGTGCAGGTAATAGTGTGGGAGAGATAACACAGAGCAATGCATGCAAATTGTTGGCACTCATGTTTGGAAACCATGGTCATGTACAAATGTCTGGCATGTGAAGACTGCAAATGGCAAACGAGTGTGTTTACAATGTGCAAAAAAGATGGCAATGTACCATTTAGTTTCGTCTAGAGTCAGTTGCCTTGCTGATTAGAGATGCTTTGTTTATACACACTGGAAACTATTTATTTATTGAAGTTTCAGATATTTCTTTTTATACAGCAGATAAAGCTGATGACAGCTTTTGTTAAAAACTAAATCAGTATTATTCCACTGACCACAGATCGTTAAGAAACATGATTCTTACTTTGAACTGTTTCTAATTCCTCAGGTATACTTTAACAACTAAAAAATGTAAAAAAAAAAAAAAAAAAAAAGTACAAAATAAATAAATAAAATAACGTATTGAGATGTACACGCACAGAACACTATACTAATAATGGGTATGGCCTCGCTTTGCTCTCAAGCACTTTCATACTGCGAATCTCCCATTCTACCACATCCCAAAGGTATTCTATAGATTCTATATGAGAGCTCCATCCAGAGGTAGGGCATCCGAAAACGGATCAGGCAGGTCTGGAGAGCAGAGAGGATCAGGATCTCTATTATCTCCATAAAATCGTGTGTGGCTCGACAGAAGGAGAGAGGGAGAGAAAATATTATTAGGACTGTGCTTAGCATAACAGAAAGTCCAATCAGGGTAGGCTTGAGTAAACAAATACGTTTTAAGCCTGGACTTAAACACTGAGACTGTGTCTGAGTCCCGAACACTAATTGGAAGACTGTTCCATAACTGTGGAGCTCTATAAGAGAAAGCTTTTCCCCTGCTGTAGCCTTCGCTATTCAAGGTACCGTCAAATAGCCTGCAACTTTTGATCTAAGCAGGCGTGGCGGATCATAGAACACTAAAAGGTTGCTTAGATACTGTGGCATGAGACCATTTATTGCTTTATAGATTAATAATAGATTTTATAATCAATGCGGGATTTCACTGGGAGCCAATCAAGTGTGGATAAGATCGGGGTGATGTAGTCGTATCTTCTGGTTCTAGTTAGGACTCTAGCAGCTGCATTCTGTACCAACCAGAGTTTGTTTATGCTTCTACTGGAACATCCAGTCAGTAAGGCATTACAGTAATCTAGTCTAGAGGTGACAATGCATGAATTAATATTTCTGCATCATGTAGTGACAATATATTTATTATCTTAGAAATATTTCTGAGATGAAAGAAGGCTACCCTAGTAATATTATCTACATGAGCACCAAATGATAGACTGGAGTCAATTATCACTCCAAGGTATTTTACTGCTGCACATGATGAAACAGGAAGTCCATCCAGAGTAACTAACTATGTGATCAGAAAGCTTACTTCTAGCTACATGTGGTCCTAATACAAGTATTCTGTCTTATCAGAATTAAGTAAAAGGAAGTTAGTTAGCATCCAATGTCTAATGTTCTTTACACATTTTTCAACTTTATTAATCTGTTGTCTGTTCTTTGGCTTCGCTGAAACATACAGCTGTATATCATCCACACAACAGTGGAAGCTAATTCCATGTTTATGAATAATTTGACCTAGAGGTAGCATATATAAAGTAAAAAAGCAGTGGGCCTAAAACCTTGTGAACCTTGTGAAACAAACCAGAACCTTGTGAAACACCAAATTTAACCTCGGTATGTGTGGAGAAGTCTCCATTTACATCTACGAACTGATAACGATCGGGCCAATAGAACCTGAGGCAGGAGTGAACTGTTCCCTTAATGCAAATAACATTTTGTAATCTATCAAGGAGAATAGTATGATCTATAGTATCAAAAGCTGCACTAAGGTCGAGTAACACAAGCAGTGAGACACAACCCTGATCAGAGGCCAGTTGTAGGTCATTTACTACTTTAACTAATGAGGTCTCTGTACTGTGATGAGGTCTAAATCCTGACTGATACATTTCATGAATGTTATTCCTATGTACGTATGAGCATAGCTGCTGTGCTACAACCTTTTCTAAGATCTTGGAGATGAAGGGGAGATTTGATATTGGTCTATAGCTGGACAGTTGAGAGGGGTCAAGGTCAGGTTTTTTTTAATCAGGGGTTTAATAACTGCTAATTTAAGTGATTTAGATACATAGCCAGTGCTAAGGGAAGCCAGTGCTAATTATATTTATAATAGGTTCAATTACTCCAGGACAAATCTGTTTAAAGAAACATGAAGGTACAGGATCTAGTATGCAAGTTGATGATTTCGCTGAAGAGATTAATGAAGCTAGTTCGATCTCTCTAAGGGGACTTAAATATTCTAAACATTGATCTGATATTGCTATATTATAATCTACAGGGTTAGTTATAATACTGTTTGGTTTTAATTTAATAATTTCACATCTAATATTTTCAATCTTACCAATGAAAAATTTCATGAAATATTCACTGCTATGTAATGATTGAGTGTTTCTTTCCGTAGTGGTTTTATTCCTAGTTAATTTTTCTACTGTGTTGAATAGAAATATAGAATTGTTTTTGTATCTTCTGTACATGTGAGGCTTCACCAACATTGCTTATATACAGTGAAGTTCTTAGTAAATCACAGCTTTCCTTTTACTGACTCCGACCAGTTTCAAGTCCATATCTTAGTGACACAACTAGCATACTTTCAAAATACTTTCCTGGCATTGTTTAACTTCTAAAAGCATGAAAATATAATCTGAGAGTTATGTAAAAGGACCGTGAAACTTGAGAAACATTCTGTAAAATGTTTTAAGATGTATAAGCACCAACAGAGTAATCTCAGCAAAGCACTAGTCCAACTTTGGTCAATCGGCTGTGAATCATCAGACACAGCAAGAGCTTAGGATTTCAAACTACAGGATGCACTGAATTTACTCTGTAAATGGAACTGCTTACCATAGCAAAGCTGCAACATCTCTGAGAAACCTATGCTTGACAGAGTCATGATATTTCTCTTTATTTACAAAAGTGTCAGTTTCTCTGAGCCAATGCACTCAAATTTTAAAGCAGTCAAAGTAGGGTTCTTCAAGGGTTCCACATGTAACGCACTCTGATGTACTTTTTTGAGGTGTTATACATAGTACCAGGGCGCACGGTGGCTTAGTGGTTAGCACCTTCGCCTCACACCACCATGGTCGGGGCGTTCGATTCCCATCGTGGTCCTGTGTGTGTAGAATTAGTATGTTCTCCCTGTGCTGCGGGGGTTTCCTCCAGGTACTCTGGCTTCCTCCCTCAGTCTAAAGACATGCATGGTAAGCTGATTGGCATGAAAGTTAACACACAATATGTTAACATAATATAGCTGCTAGACTGCCATTAAAACTCAGTTTTGCTTCAGATACAAGATGACCTGGTTTATCACCACCAGCATTATCTATATATAAAAGCAAGCCTAATACTAGCATCTTAAATAAAGAAATTAATTCAAACTGACTAAACAAAAACAGATAAGATCAGGTTAAGACTGCAAAAGGGTTTGAGAAGACTCCCAAAGCTAAAGTTTAGCACCATTAGATGCCTCCTCAGGCCAGTATACAACTGTCTACATACAACTACAAGACAAGAGACACTCCTTAGAGATCAGCAGTGTACATTTCTGAAAAGGACTCCATCTAATAAATCAGTCTGGGCAATAACCATATCCGAACAGATAGAAAAGTCAGCAACAGTATCGATCACCTATCTGCAGTGCTGTCCTTGCTTGCACACCTCAGGGTTTCCACACTATGACTAACACCTCTGAATCCTGTGTGATGTCAGACTCCTGCTGTCACAGGTGTGAGACACACACTCCGATTGAATGGTGGAGATTTTCCAGTCATGAGGTAGAGTTGAGGAAACCTCTCATACATAGTGAAATGTCTTCATTGCTGAAATCCAGTCACCAACACTCTACTAAGAGAAATGTAGTGCCTCATTCTTTGCTTAATAGTTAATAAGTTTCTAATTTTGCAGTGTTTAGATAATTATTTATTTAGTTATTTATTTATTTATTTATTTATTTATTTATTTATTTTTGAGCATTACTGTATACATTGCACAGTATATAAGCTTGAAGGTTTGATGTGTTGTGCATTCTAATATGCTTTATGAATTTCTGGCCATTCTCCTTTGACCTCTCTCATCAACAATGCATTTCCATATGCAGAACTGTCACTGACTGGATGTTTTTTCTTTATTGCACTGTTCTGAGTAAACTCTAAAGGCTGTTGTGCATAAAAATGACATGAGATCAGCAGTTATAGAAATATTCAAACCAGTCTGGCACCAACAATCATGCCACAGTCAAAATCATTATAATCACATTTTTACCCATTCAGATTGTTGATGTGAACATTACCTGAAGCTGCTGGCCTGTATTTGCATGATTTTATGCATTGCACTGCTGCCACATGATTGGCTGTTTAAATCATTTCATGAATGAGTAGGTGTACAGGTGTTCCTAATAAAGTGTTCAGTGATGGTATATTGATGCAGCACTGGGTTACTAACATGACACGGATTTGGTTACATTTAACCTAACATTTTAGAATATACAAGTTCTAGTATTACAAAATTAAGTATAGTTATTAAAATAGTAAAAGATAAATAAAATAAATAATCCTCACAAACAAAAACACCTTGTGTAAAACCATCCCCAAATTTGTCCACCTGCTGAACAATTTTTATTTTGGCTTGAACTTGAACTTGGTATTTTGTTGCACCATGTTTTCTGTATAAATTCTTAAACAAGCTTAAGACTAGTCCAGACCATCAATTCTATGTGAGGAGTTTTGTGTAATTTGCACAGTGTGCTGGAATTGGCACGGATTTGCAATTTTGTTTAAATTTATGTGATTGGATAGAGCTAAAGCAAATTCAGAAGTAGGATGAATTAAGATATATTGGAACATCAAGTAAACTGGGAGTGTTTAACTTAGCAGCATTTATTTTCTGGTCAGATGTGTTAACTTATTAACCCAGTGGAACTGCTTGATAGAAATAACATGACTTAATTCATGTAATAACATCTAAACGGGTATCAGCATCAAACTAGAAGCTGACCCCAAAAATCTTGAGGTGGAAGAAATGATTTGAATTGATAAGGTTATAAAATGGTCATGAATAATATATATGTGGGTTAGATAGTGTGGATAGAGGCTAGAAATAAATTAGACCGTCATATTGTAATGTTTGTGAGCAAAGAGAGCCTAAACACATCTGCTAATAGTTTAGACAACATTTGAGCTTTTCCTTCAGCATTTATAGCAAGCACGTCACTGAATCCCCTCCATGTGCAGCTTTAGCACCAGCAGGGGTCACTATATTGCCATATTACAGCACACATTCTTATGCGTTAGACACTAATCACAGCATAATACATAATACACAGTGTGTGTGTGTGTGTGTGTGTGTGTGTGTGTGTGTGTGTGTGTGTGTGTGTGTGTGTTCTGGAATATACACCGATCAGCCATTCCCACTGACCGGTGAAGTGAATAACATTGATCTCGTTACAATGGCACCTGTCAAGGGGTGGGATATATTAGGTAGCAAGTGAACAGTCAGTTCTCAAAATTGATGTGTTGGAAGCAAGAAAAATGGGAAGGCGTTAGGATCTGATTGACTTTGACAAGCGGCAATAGGCTGTTTAAAAGCCATTTTGAACTTATTTTGGAAATACTGTGAAAACTGTTTTACCATGCGGTCAGGGTAACTTTGCCTACATGAACCATATAATAGACATTGGTTCTAAAATGCACAGCTCGTTTAATGTAATTCTTTTAAATCGATATTGGCTTTCGGAGAGGATCGTGCATCTAATGAATGAATCCTATCTTTATAAACTGTGCTCCCTTTTCTTATTTAAACTGAAGACACTGAAAATACTCATTTGGAGTATTTCAGACAGCCATGTATTTTTTTTTTCCTACTATAAATTCCAGTCGCCTGCACGATTACAAAATAAGGAATAGGACTAATATGTCAGGCTGTAATCTGAGCCCGTATAATGCTCTCCCAAAGTAAATGGAACAAATTACTTTGGCAATTTGCAGCCTCGCGTTGATTATCAAACAGAGCCCGTGGGCGTCGAAAGCGCCGCCGCCGTAGATCCGCTAGCCCCGCCCACTTCAGCAGCGCGAGCGCGCGCGCTCCACTGGTGCATCGCTCACGAAGCCTGGCTTACTGACGCGCCTCAGGTACGGACCGCCGCCTTCTCTACATTGTAGATAAGCCACCGTTAGTCATGACTCAGTGAACGGACCGTGGAGAAAATGGAAAGTGCTCGCGGCTCGAGACCGTTTCAGCACCACTTCAGCTGGACAGCGCAACAGCTTCTTTTTTGCTTCTTCTTCTCTTTTTTTCTAGACAGGATCCCGAGGTGGGGGGTTTCTTTTTGAAATTGCACGAGCGGGCGTGATGGAGTTCGTCGAGCAGGAAGAAGCTGCAACAGTATCAGATTAACAAGACATCAAACATTCCGCTTTGGTCCGAGTCTAAAAAGATGATGCGGGAAGTCTTGTAAGCATCCCGCAGTAAAGCATCCCGCAGCACCGGACAGAACGGTGAGTGGGGAAATGGGTCAACTCTGAAATTCACACACTGATTCAATGGAATAATAATAATAATAATAATAATAATAATAATAATAATAATAATAATAATAAAGCTTCCATCAGTAAGTGACTTTGTAATGCGAAATATCCGAGGCAAACCTTAGCCTGGATTTGTGTAAATATATGTGATATTTCCCACACGTAAAAAAAATTAAGATAGATGCTAATTAAAACATAGAGAAAAGCAGCATTCAATAACAGGTCGGGTTTCTGCACAATACTGAATGAGAATCGTGTAAACTGGCGAGTATTTCAAATAAACATGGAGGATTATCTATCTGCTTTATTAAGAGATTCGTCTAGAGCTTCATTGGCTTGCTGCATATCTACCTGTCTGTCTGTCTGTCTGTCTGTCTGTCTATCTATCTATCTATCTATCTATCTATCTATCTAT
>JAFFST010048064.1:115124-128831 GCA_022414735.1 Noturus placidus | reverse complement strand
ATCCATCCATCCATCCATCCATCCATCCATCCATCCATCCATCCATCCATCCATCCATCTATCTATCTTTAGCGTTGTCCCCTAATTTAATTCTAACAACAGGTCTATGTGCCATTATAACTACCATATCTGAATACAGCTACAGTCATGAGCTTTGTCATGAAATTGGTCAGCACCATTAAAACATAATAAAAAATCTTATCTTGATCTTGGCATGTAGTGTAGAAATATACACTTTTAAACAAATATTAAATGTATCATCACAGACAACCAATCTTTATTATATTCTTTATTATTAGGGGTTTACAATATAATTATTAAAAGCACCCTATTGCACTTTTAATGTAATAATTTCAGGAGAGTATTGACAGTACCAATATTTTATGAATAGAAATTAGGTTCTAAACTTTGCATTTTTGTGTGTATAGCCAAGCAAGTAGGACAGTTTGTCTGAGCATTTGGTGGCCTTAAGTGATGACTTACTCAGGGGCCCCCACCCCCTGTGATTACTTTATCTATTAATAGTAATAACAAGCTAGTGTGTTAGCCTAACACTTCTTCAATACACTCTAGAGACTAGCTGTCTAGATTAGTGCCTAGGTTATCCATTAAACACAAAGACAAATTGACTAAATCCAGTTAATTAGCATTAATTCCCTTAAGTGGAAATATAATTTCAGTGCTTTTCTCATCCTATGTTTCATTTTTTGTTGTTGTTGCATGTTTCATGTTCTGATGTTGGTTACCTTATTTCAATATCTAAATTGCAGTTTTTATTCTGTTTACATGACAAGGGACCCCCTGGTACTGCCTGATACATAAACCTCTTTCTATGGTAGTGCAGGGGACCTAAGCGAATCCTTATACCATTTATAGCAAGAAATGACCCTGATTGCAAGACATTCCAGTCTTAGTACTAAGCAATATAAACAATAAAGCTAATATACAAATTATTATATCATTTTATTTCTGCATTGCCAAACCATACTGCTGTATTGTTTAACAATTTCTAAAAAAAAAAAAATAAAAAATACAAATTTACTGAAATTGCAGGTTTTAGCCATCACTGACATGAAGTTGCTTTAAGTTCACTTGCTAAGGTTTGCTGCCAGATCCTCAACAGCTTAAGCTCATCTGGACCGTGATTTGTTGCGTTCAGTCATAATTTGAGTTTACTTCTGCATATGAAATGAAGATAATTGTTATGCGTTAAAATAGTGAATCTGTCAAATTACTGTTAGTGGAGATTGAAAAGTTGAAAAACAAAAAAACATTGTATTCTGCATGATGTGTACTCCTTCAGCAAACAGAATTTACAGATACGATAAATTCCGTGGTCTCAAAGATGGATTTCAGTGTTGCAGATGTACATGCAAATGGACTTGGTTGGAATTGTTGCACAGAGGAATGTATTTTTGGTGTTCCACAACATTATACTTCTAGCATGCAGTGGCACTGGGGTGGCATTTTGTGGCTTTAAATTTATTTATTTATTTATGCATATGGGAGTATCGGTCTGAAGGACTTTTGGGCAAGTGCTGCTATCAACATTCTACAGCTGTGTATTATCTCACTATTGTGTTGTTGGGGCCACTCTGCTTCACTTTGTTCTTTATATCTACAGCAGCTGTTTTTATGAAAGGGGTTTATGATTGAGGTTAATCACAGAGTATTGTGTTCATAGCTGGCCTGAAAAAAAGTCAACATTTAGCTATAATGGTTATTTTCTCAGAGCACCTGCTCTTTACGAACAGTGTTTATTTTACTCTGATTTGCCACTCTTACTCACAGATCACACTGTCTACTGGCTTGGAGAGGTGAGAACCAAACAGATGGCGAAAGCAAATTAAATCAGCTATGTTCACTACATATAGAATAGCATCCTTCTGCATGCTTACTTATCTTGAAGAATTTTCCTACATACGTAATCATTATATGCATAATTTAGTTGTTCTGAAAGCAACTTAGCTGTATGGATGGAATGTTGGCTTGCTCTGTATTCTTAATACATACACATTCTACACGTTTGGCATTTATTATTGATTATGTACTATAGTTATTGTACTCCATCAACTCAACAGTGGCCAGATGGTAAAAATGCTTTCTGTTTACCACTCTGCTGCAAGGTGATGGATTGTCTGGGAAACACTTCTATGGAAGTTTGCTCTTATTTGGGGTTGGTCATGAAAGGTATTGAGTTCTTCTGTTTTCATGAAGATGTTGATAGTTAGACAGAATGGCTTCAATACGTGGGTTAGGAATTATTATGTATTTAGTTTTACTGTGCATGGTATAAAACACCATCACATTAGAAATCTCGAGGGAGTCTTTTCTTTGAAATAAAGTAGACATTTGTAGACTGTGGATGGCTTTCAAATATCAATTCAATTAAGCATAATTGAGATAGTTTTCTAGTTATCTATAAGGTAGACTAGATCAAAATTCATACTGGTGTACCCTCCAAGCACACTGGAGAGTTTCTTGTCAGAAGGAAAAGAAAAAAGATCAAAAACCTCTATGGCAAGAGGAGAAGCTCCTCTCCTATCACAGCTCAATTATCTGAACTGACTGACTAAGCATAAACCCAAATTTAGATTTCATTTAGCCTTGTTTCTTAGGCTCGCACATATAGATTTTCTGTCCACATTATCAAATGAGACCCTTTGGCATGTACACAGCAGAGGCCTGTGCATGGAGCATCGATGTAGCACTAATATATTGTTCACATTAGACCCACAAAGATGTATAGAATCACACTGGACATAGATTTATTAAGTCCATATCTTCTCTGTTGTGTGCTATCTTTAAAATAACCACCCACACACAAATACACACTACACCCACTCCTACCCACCCTTCCAAACACACTCTAAAATCTCTGCTGATGCAGCATCTTTCTGTCCACTGCACAATATCTTTTATTTTACATTTCTCTACATTAGAGTTCTACCACAGTGTGTGTAATGGGATATTTCTAGTGAAACAGCGTGCCTCCACTCTAGTCCATCTCCTCATTTTCCCTCTAGCTAAGACCATCTGCTCAGTGGTGGGTCTGGCCAAACAGCTCAGGCACTGGGTGAGAGCATGGACCTACACTGTCCCTGCCTCCGTCAGCAATTCTCTGTGTGCTTTTTTCTCACAGCTCAGAGTCAGTAGACTTCTCCCACAAAGGAGTCTGTGTAACGTGAAAGAAATAAAGGACTCAGTGGTCTGGCTTTCTTCATAAGCCTTGGCTCATTTTAGAGTCATAGCTAACAGAGGGACAGTTATCCAACCTGTGCCAACTCATTAGACCTGGATCTACATAGGCATCAGAATGTAAAACAATTCTCTAAACCACCTTCTTTCTCCTCTCATCACTGATTTTTGTTTGTAAGATTGCAGTGTGTGTTTGATTCAGAATGTGCTTGCAAAACAAGAGCATATTTGGAAAACCTCAGTTATGATAAATAGATTTTAGTCAGATGGTCCTGCAGCAACATAACGGGGAACTGATCAGAGTGTGAAAATGGGAATATTCATCATTCACTTCACTTCAAAAGGCTGTGATTGTCTATTTGTTATCATGTTTACACCAACACTGAGGAATAGCAGATTGCAAAAGTGCGAGCAGAATGTTAACAAAATGTTTTTCAAAGGAATGATATTCTACCAACAGTAAGGCAGTAACAAATGTATGCGCTTATGCCTGCCCAGAATCGTCTTTCTCAACAAAAAAATATCTTTCAATATGTTGAAGCAGAATAAGTTCTGGTTCATGGTAATTCATTCACAGCTGATAAGAGGATCCTAAGCTGATAAGGGAACGAACAACTGAAAAGTTTAATAAAAGTTTCTGTGGAGACTAGAATAATTATACATTCTAAAGAAGTCTTCTTGCCAGTGGGGAGCTGGTCTATTCTGATTTCCTCTTGGGCTGATCCTAACACATGCTGAGAAATTCCTTTCGTCACTGCGATCTGTATGCACCCCCAAGAGTGCCTCCTGTTAAACGGAGTGTGAAATGAGCACATTTAGCAATCCCACTAGCGTCATGACATGAGCTGTTCAGCACTTAAAGCCAAACTTGCATGGCCTTAACTCCCCAATCACATCAGAGTGTGTGCATTCTCATTGTCTTGTGTCATATATATTATATTTATATACACCGATGGGCAATGTTGTACAAAGGTGTTGTACCACCACGGGCCGCCACCTTCAGTGCACCTTGGCATAGATTCTGCAAGTGTCTGGAATTGTACAGAGGGATTAACAGTATTTTTTCCCAAAAGATATTCTCTCAGTATGGCACAGGACAGCATTAGATTTACATATCTTTCATTCTCATCAAACAATTCTGTAAACCACTGTGGGAAGAGTTGTCCTCTTTGAAGAGACCACACCCATTGGGATAGAAATGTTTTACCACAGGATTGAGCACTGAGCAGGTGAAGGTGAGCAGTCAGAATATCTGTAATGATATGTAGTGACACTTTTTTTTATGGGGCAAGTGAAGCTGAACTACATCATTAATCCTTTTAACCAGTACATTCGCCGGCAGAATGGAAAACGACTTAACAAAACAGGCGTAAATAAAATTGTTTGGATACTCGTAAAAACAGTTCAAATGTTCCTACAGCATAAAAGAGCCACAAATTAGCGAATTGGTTGTTCAAGTCTTCTTTCTACAGTTCTTCTGTCTCTGCAGGTAAAATCGCAGACAGCCTTGATAAAAAAATTCTCTGTGTCATTGAACAGTATAACAATATTATTTGGACATCTATTTTTTTTTCTTTTCTACTGACATTGGCAGGAAACCTAAGAATACTGAAAGAAACCATGTTTGAACCATGATTGATTTAGCCCAATAGATAAGGTGCTCTTAAGACTGGTGCTCATCTTTCCACTTCCAGAGATTGTCTACCCAACTTCACCATTGCTTGTGATTATTTTCTCTCTTAGTGGTCAATGTAAAACACTACCGTGGTGTTGTTGGTCCATACTAATATGTGTGACCCTCTTAGGGGTTCCTGAAAATATTGCAGCATTAGTCACACAGATTTCATTTCTAGGATGTTAATATGTTGACGTTGTGTTTCTACTTTTCTTTTACCTTAATGTTTTTTTCACTTACTCCTCCAGATTTGCTGGGAGGCATCTGTCATTACAATTTCCTCCTTTGCTGAGAAAAACATTTGCTGGACCAATACCTCGACTTTCGTGCGTGCTACTAGTTGCTCCTGCTTTTGTTATATGGTTGACAGGCACTGAGCATTCAGTCGATATCAAAATGGCAGATAGCACAACATACCCAGTTTAGTACTTGAGTTGCAAATAACAACATCCCATTCAGTCATGGAAAGTCTGTGTATGGGAAATGTGTAGTCACTTGCAGTTTCAAAATTGCATCCATAATTTTGACAACACTGTGATTTATCAGGAAGCCTCATATGGCATGCAAGTCAAGCCTTGGAACAATCTGTGAAGGAATCAAGTGACTCTTTTTGAGATTGCCTTTTCGTCCTTGTGCTTACACATACCTGATCAGGATATTTGACTTGCTCAACACCTGCTGTAGGGGCTATTCACTCAGCAGCCAATTGTTCAAAAAAAGAAGTATGCATTGCTATAAACAAAAGCTAACCCAAAAATATGGACTACACTGCATTACATTTAATATGTCCTAATCTGTATGCCCATTGGCATCCTGCTCATTTATGTGCAGACCTTTGTGTTTGGCAATTGTTGACAGTAAACTAAGTGACTATATATTTTCAGACTCAATGCTGAGATGCCTCAGCACTTGAATCATGCCCTGGAATCATGGTCATGCACTGAGCTGACAACGGAACAGTTTTTGTTGTGTGGCGAAATCAACATTGTGTTATGCTCCTTAACACCAGCCATCCACTATCTAGCTATCTATGTACCAGTTTGTGAAACCCAACTCCACATGAATTATGTGGTGGATAGAAATGTTTAGTCAGTATTTTGAGTGAGAAACTATGGCGAACAAGTTGACGACTGCCATGTTCATTAAGTCCTGTTCAGGTTCATTTGGTGTGGGCCAGACATTTCCAGCATTCAATAAGTGCAATAGTATTGTTGGCTGCATGATCAGGCCGTGTAAACAGCAGAAGAGGGTAATGATCTAATGTCTGTGTGCCAGAGACCTGCCCTGTAACAGTGACAGGTGGCACTGAGTGTTTGTTCCAGACCACCCAACTTCCCTTCTCATTTGTGTTAATACCAGTGATAAACTGTTATGCTTCTCATTATATGGTTAGTGTTGCCTGTAAGATATCTTTTCCCACTACATTATCTCAGCGTTGAGTCAGCTGTGTCAGGTGGAATATCTATCTTCAGTTTTACTAGGGCAGCCATAATATCAGTCTGCAGTGCATTCACCACTGCTACTGAGTTGCACTCCAAAATTATACTCAGATGAGAAGCACCGGTGACGGGCTATGAGCCTCTCCACCAAAATGCGTCTTAAGCTTAGAGAATGAGAGGAAGCCACTGAAAGTACATCAGTTTCTGTCTCTGTATGCAAGGTGGCAGTAGTCTATTAAGCATCCTGAGCTCTGCACTCTCCTGCTAATAGCATCTGTATTCTGCATTTCAAAGGTGTAAATTCACATGGACCTCTTTGGACTGATCAGCATTTTTTTCCGGCCATGATCTATTGTTGTTGCTGCAATATGGCGAAGGAGCTCACATTCTTCTTCCCAGCGGCCTCTATGGTTGAACTTCTCACTGTAGTGGTCTGAGACTAGAAGTAGATAATGAATAGCCAGCAGTATTTCCTCAGCATTTGAAACACTCTTAGCTTCAGTAATGGCAAGGAAAACAAACATCTTGCCATCCTACCCTGAAATACGTAAAGTTTAAAGTCATTTAACAAATCACAGCAGTTATAATGTTAGTTACACTACACTTGTATTGTCATGCTGCAGCATTCATGCATGTCTTGTTCAGTGGCAGCAAAAAATTAAATGTTGTGACAACTTTGCTATTAAGATTAAAATTTGCTATTACTATTGCGATTAAAATATCCAAATTTCAATGTTACCGCATGGCCCTACAAGTGAATTTCTTAGACTGTTTTATATGAAACTATTTTACCTTCAAAGCTGAAATACTCATTCATCCAAAAGTAACAGACTGACCATGATTTATCCATGAAATGCGTGATAACAAATGCTTAACACGGTTTCTGTACTTTACCTTTGTTCTTATGAATGCAGTGAATCAGATACTTATGGGTTGTGGTTTGGGGGAGGGAGATCTTGGGAACCCACCATTATTGTACGAAACAGAAGAAACCAGGGAAAAGAATGAGAGCGACGGATTTTGCCGACTGCTTTCTTCCTCAGATTGAACTAACTGGGCTGTGGTTGGACAGCAGAATGTTTAAATCAAGTGGCTCTAACCATGCAAAATGGGCCAACTTGGCTTGTTATAGAGAAACAGAGAACCATGATTTCAGTATTTGATAATGAAATGTAATTATTTACCAAGAGAGTTCCAATTAATAATGCATGGGCTGCAACACAGGGAGAGAGTGCACAGAACTCTGTGGGCAGCATGGTGAGGGATGTTAATTGTCATAGTTCTGCCAGGCAAAAAAAAAACAAAAAAAAAAACTACAGGGATTTAATGAAGCCTTCCATCTTCTCTGTACTTCACAGTGTGTGTGTCTGTGCATAGGTGTGCACTTGCTTGAGTTGTGAGAAGAAATCACAAGATTTCATTTATCTGATGACATGCTGGTTTGGGAGTCCTGCTTAGAGGTATTTTCCCCCATCTTAGAGGCAGTCTTTGGGAAGCCCACACCAATTTCCTCTCCCACTTCTAGGTACCACTTTCATTCATTCACTTTTCACAAAAATTAAATGAGAGGATATTACGTTTGCACAAGCCAGTTTTGAATACACAGGTCAGCTGATCTAGGGAATGTTCAGGAGGCACAGTCAGAAGCCACTACATTACAGGGAAAGATGTGAGGTAGACAACTATACAGCTTTCTCAGAAACAGTCAAGCTGTATTTTTGTTTGATTAACCCAATTTATATATATATAAAAAAAATCATATTTACACGAGTACACCGGAAAGCCAAGACCCTACAGTTTTGTAGCATAAATAAATAAATAATTGAAAAAGTCCATTGAAGACCTAGATCAGAAAAGATAACAAAGTGAATCTTACTTTGTCGAGCAACCAAAACCCAAATGGTTAAAACAGCATAGGAATGCCACAACAGGTAATAAAGAGAATCCTAAAGTCAACATAAAGTGTAATAGAATAATATTTAAAGCGTGCCAGAATGAAGAAGGTGTTGCCTGTTTTTGCGGATGACAAAATGTTTTATGAAGGGTACAGTCTGGGACTTACTCACCATGGCCGAATCTGCAACAGGCTAGATAATAGTTGCTTTAATAGGTTTTGGTATCTTTAGTAATGTTCTCCTGTTTGAAATAATGATAAACTTTATTTAGTAATTCTATTTACAGTATCCAGTCTGGTTTATAAACATTCTCTTAAAATAGAAAATTGACAGGTAAAAGCACTACAGCAAATAGCTCTTTTAGAATCCTGGGTTGTAGTTTTATTTATTACAGATATGCTTTAAGGCGTATATAACATATCACTATACACAAACTTGACAAGGCTTCTCAAGTTAGCTTAAAAATGCCAGCCTGCTTATACCTTTATATCCTCTCCATGAAAAAAAAAAAGAACTGCCCCTGCTACAATTTTTGTGTAAAGAAACACACCAAATTTCCATGCTGCTATTTCCAAACAGCATACAGGGAATTTTGGTGCATCCAGAAGGCATCATCTCATTGTTCCTCACCAGGCAGCTCTCTCATTCTTTATCTGAAGCTGTGCAGAAGCTTGGCTCGTGGGCTGCTCTCTGATCTTTTCCAGAAGTGTGTCAGTCACGCGTTGTGGGAGTCTCAGCACCGGAGGTGAACATGGGCTGAAAGTCACAGCTGTTCTTACACCTGAGCATGTTCAACAGGTGTTCTGGTACAGCAGAGCATGACATGTTTTGATTTAGTGAAAGGAGAAAACGCGGTTACACATAACGCGCATTCTCATTTCCATATCATTGCAATCGTCTTTGATGTTACACTGCTGGTACAATCTGCTGTACAGCCCCCGCACACAACTAGCACATTTATTGTAAAGGACGCTATCTGCACAGAAAATGAAGAATCTTACATTGAGCCAATCCATCCCATTACAGGCTAAATCATCTCTGTGAGTAACTTGACTTCATTCTGTTTCATTATATGACCTATCTTTATTGATTTTGCTGTGCAGCCATGCACGTCACACAGCGTCTAGTTATAATGGCAAAATGTCCAATTTCCAAAGGACATTAGAAATACTGTAAAAAAATACTGTAAAAATACAGGCAATTTTATACAGTACAATGCTGTTCCATCAATAAACAGTTTGCTTCTGTACATTTACAGCTAATGAGCCATAAATTAAGCACATACTTTAAATTTACAGCATCTTATAAACCTGTTTGTTCTTGAAAATACGGCCTGGTGCTGTAAAATGGAGTACATAGGGGAGGGGAAATCGTCAACGCGAATTCTCATTTCTCTACAGCAATGGTCCCCAACCGTTGCGACCCAGTACTGGGCCATGGAAGAGTTGCTACCATGTTGCAAAAACGAAAAAAAAAAAATGTCTGTGCTATATGCGTTGCTAATGCATTATTTGTTGTGCGTTTCCCCTTTATGAGCCACTATCCAAATTTACATAGGTGTGCTTTTAGAAAACATTGGTTCCACACTTTCAGGTTCAGCTAATATTAATGAGTGTGAAATAAACATCACCTAAAAGTTTCTTTAGTGGAAGAGGTAAGAAAAGACAAAATGATGGGGACAATGCAGAGACTGCTGCTGACGAGAAAAAGGGCAAAAAGAAAACCGCCTTTAACTGAAAATATGATGATTAACTTATTGTCTCTATTGGCAATTCACATGCTACAAATCCCACGTATATAATATGTGGTGGAGATAAATTGGCTAATGAGTCGATTAAGCCCTCAAAATTGCTTTGCCATCTTGGAGCCGCCCCTCAATTTGTCACAGTCCTCTTTCCTCATATTTATTTAGGCTACCAATAATACTGGAGGGCACTGTAGTTTAAAAAATGAAGTTTCTCTTATTATTTACTTACCCTCATGCCATCCAAAGAGTGTATGACTTACTTCATCAGAACACAAATGCAGATTTTTGAAATAAGGTAATTTAAGCTCTGTAGGATGCATATAATACAAGTAAATGGATTGCACTATTGTGATTTTCACTACTGGTCAACAGTTTTAGAATACCTCAATTTTTCCAGTTTTTATTGAAATGTATGCAGTTTAATGTTTCAATGTACTCTGAAAATAAAGCATAGAACAAAAAAAAATTGTAGATAAAGAAATCATGGAATTGTTTTGTTTAACAATTTTTTTTGACTCCTAGTACCCACCTTTTGCAGATATAACAGCCGTACACACTCGTGGCATTCTTTCTACAATGGAAAGCAGATATTTTTAGAAAAGTTCTTCCCATCACTGTTGTAGAAGTTCCCACAAATGTGTTGCACTTGTAGGTTGCTTTGCTTTCACACTTCTGTTCAGTTCATCCCAAACCAGCTCGATGGGGTTTAAGTCTGGAGACTGTACTATTCCATGATTTGAAGCCTATCGTCTCGTTTTTTTTCTACTAAGGTAGTTCTGACATAGCCTGGCTGTATGTTTTGGGTCATTATCTTGCTGTAAGATGAACCCCTGACCAACTAGGCATACAAGAGGGTATTGTATGGTGCTGCAAAATGCTGTGGTAGCTGTTTTGGTTCAGGGTGCCACTCACTCAGTGCTAGTCACCAACTCTGGATCCAGCAAAAAAGCCCCAGACCATCACACTTCCACCTCCATGTTTGACATTCCTTTCACCTACTCAACTGCATACAAAAACCCTACATGATGAACTGAATATTTCATTTAATTCAATGCTCCATAAGACCTTCTTCCAATCTTCAGTAGTCCACTGGCGGTGCTTCATTGCACATGCAAGCCTCTTTTTCTTATTTTGCCATCTTACTTACTGCCACTCGACCTATCAAACCTGCAGCTCAAAGTCTTCTCTTCACAGTTGAAACTGAGACATACTTACTTCGACCAGTGTTAAGCTGTGCTTGTGATAACATGCTGGTACAATCATGTAAGCTGTTGACTCTCAGAAACTTGTCTTCTGATTTTGTTGTGGCTTTGGGTCTGCCAGACCTCTTCCTCTAAGTGTGTCCTCCAGTTTCCAAGTGCCTTTTGATGGTGTACTCACTGACACCATGGTTTTCTTTTCAATTTCTCTAAAGGAACAAACTACACTTTTAAGGGTTATACTAGTGTGTCTGTCTTCCTTCAGTAATTGCCTTTTTCTTGCCATTATGAGAGCAATATACTACTTCCTGCAGTACAATATTGTCCAAATAATGCTTAAGAGGCTCATACAGAAAGAGTTTGTAAATAATCAACAAAAGTTGGGACAAGTGTAGGAATTGTTAGCATCAGCTTTCAAGGCTTAATTTATTTCCACTGCTGCAAAACAGCTGTAAGTTGTTAACCCATTACTTGTTTCCTGAAAAATACCTTTTTGTATAACATGTACATTGAAACGTACATTATTTTTCAGTTTTTGGTAACATAAAATGTTTTTTTTTTTATTTATTTTTTTTACCTCATGCAGTTTACTTCTTACCTTTGTACCATTTCAGGTTATTCACTGGACATGAACTGGTTAAATTTCAATAAAAACTGGAAAAATGGAGGTGTTCTAAAACTTTTGATCCATAGAATATGTACGTAAAATGTTTCATTTGCATGTTGTGCATCTACAGATTTTGGATTTAGTTCTAAAAGCATTTTTAGAACTTGTTTTTCTTACAGTTTGTATTTATGCTGAGATTCAGTTTGAGTCAGCTGCAGCCAGTTTGACACTGTCTAATGTTTTTGCCTCTGTTTAATAAATGGCAAATGATGTACTATAATATTTTTCTCCTTCATTTTCTCTCTATAGTGAAAAGTCTGTTTGATATGTTTGTATACAATATATACTTCATATACTAGAGATGCTAATAGACATCAGACAATATAGTACATAAAAATAATATTTGTATTACTGTATAACAGTTTTTATATTGTAGAATTATACTTTACTGTGAATTTACGGTACAGCTGTAAAATAGAACACATTATCTAAACCATAAAATTATGGTAAATGGCTGGAACCACTGCTGCCAGTACTTTGCTATAAATTTACAGGTACATTTTTTACAGTGAACACATATACGCATATACACACATACATGCACACTTGCCCATGCTAAGCATACGGTGAGAAATGAGGGCTGTTTGAAAGCTCTCTCATCTCTTGACTGTGCTATGTGGGTGTTCTCTCATTGTCTTTCCCGCAGGGTATGCTCTTGTTGTGTTGCGGGGGAAGGTTGAGCTCTGAGATTAATGAAAGCGCCATGTTAATCCACAAAAAAAACAAAAAAAAAACACATTCTTTCAATCTACTTAACACCATGAATTCCAGTAGCTCGCCAGTGACTTGGGTTTGTATTCTCCCATGTGTGCCAAGTCAGTGTGATTTCCTCTTCATAGATCCGAAAATGGCTACAGGCACTTAATTTCCTAGTAGTTTGTGCAAAGTTGCCACATTTATCATTGGCATGCACAATCGACATTACTTGTTGCATTTAGTTAGAGAAGAAAAAAACTAAAGAATAAAAGCAAATCTACTGAAGGAATATTGAATATGATCCAGATGTCACAAAAACAAACAGGTCTTTCCGATCCATAGTTTCTCACTATGACAGAGGAAAGGGATTATATATGCTCTAGATTCAAACATTTGTTCCTTAAAACCAAACCACAACATTTTTTGAGGTATATAATTACTATTTAGACTTCACTATATTGAAGTCAGTGTGTTGTGCCCCATGAGAACCCTATTACTTTTCCACAAACAACTATATACAGTCACTCAATTACAGTAAGAGCATTGTCCTTGTCAGGGTCTCAGTGAGTCTGGAGTCTATCACGAACTGTGAGGCTGGAAGTCACCCTGGATCACCCAGTATCTGTACTGAAGCACACTATAATTACTTCCTTAATTTTATATATATATATATATATATATATATATACAGTATATACTGTATATATATATATATATGTATGTATGTGTGTGTGTGTGTGTGTATATATGTATGTATATATGTATATACAGTATGTGTGTGTGTGTATATATATATATATACAGTGGTGTGAAAAAGTGTTTGCCCCCTTCCTCATTTCCTGTTCCTTTGCATGTTTGTCACACTTAAGTGTTTCGGAACATCAAACCAATTTAAACAATAGTCAAGGACAACACAAGTAAACACAAAATGCAATTTGTAAATGAAGGTGTTTATTATTAAAGGTGAAAAAAAATCCAAACCATCATGGCCCTGTGTGAAAAAGTGATTGCCCCCCTTACTATAACTGTGGTTGTCCACACCTGAGTTCAATTTCTCTAGCCACACCCAGGCCTGATTATTGCCACACCTGTTCACAATCAAGGCATCACTTAAATAGGAGCTGCTTGACACAGTAAGGTCCACCAAAAGATCCTTAAAAGCTACACATCATGCCGAGACCCAAAGAAATT